>CAHIKZ030001223.1:190000-245000 GCA_903632075.3 Acanthosepion pharaonis
AAATAGTGAAACAATTCTTATATAAATTTATTTTTCCCCGAAAAAATGTTTTTTAAGACTATAGTGTCCATAATATATTTTATTTATAAAAGCAATTAAAAGCTTTTCTAATTAAATAATGTCTTAATTTTATAGCATTTTTTATTTTACGAATCCGAGCAGAATTTCGGTAAATGGTGATACTGTTTTGTGAAAAGAAATTGATGATTTAAATTCTGAAAGAGTCCTGCTTTTACTAATACAAACATTAAGTTCTACACAATATAATTTCTCGCAATTTCATAAAATTAAATAATTATTTGAGTTTTACAAGAATTTCAAAATGTTTCTCACATTAAAAAAAAAATGTTAAAATCTCTGGTCCCTTCGCTGACGAAAAACAACAATATCTTTAATCAAATTTTTAAAAAGAATAAAAAATATTAATTAATATAAATAATTTCTTTCCTCTTAATAATAGCATGGAAATTTTGCCAGGACCAGTTTTTTAAATTAAATTTGGGGCATTTTGTCAATCATGGTATGCTCTTTTTTAGTGAATCTAATACACACACACACACACACACACATATATATATATATATAATTATTTATTTAGAAAATTTATAACATAAACATGTTATAAAATCACTACAAAAATATCCATTTTGTTTCAACACTCCCGGTGTCTTATCAAGTGATGATGTTGAATGCAAAACAAATGGTTTTAAAAGTTTCAAATTCGTTAACGATCTTTCACAAGTGTAGACCGTATTAGGAAAATGATCTATAAGGTATTTAAGGATTTAGGTCTTAGGACTATAGTTACAACTAATATTAAACAAGTTGATTTTCTAGACGTCACCCTAGACCTTGCTAACAACACTTCCCAACCATATATGAAAGTTAATTCCAACCCAATATACGTGCATCCAAATTCCAATCAACCCCCTTCAGTTATCAAACACATACCCTCTTCCATTAAATTTAGAATTAGCACTAACTCTTCTAACAAGCATGTTTTTAATAAACATCGTGATTTTTACAATTCTGCACTCAAAAAATAGTGGATACAAAGATCCCACTATTCAATATAAAAACCCTGTTAATTGCAACCATAATAAGAAAAAAAGATCTAGAAAGATCATCTGGTTCACTCCCCCTTTCAATATAATGGTTAAAAATAAATTTGGACATATATTTCTAAACCTCATCAAGAAACATTTCCCCAACCCTGAAACTAACCCACTTAGTAAAATATTTAATCCTAATACCCTTAAATTAAGCTATAGTTGTGCTGATAACCTGGAAAAAATTAAAAAACAAAAAAAAAAATAAGAAATATATATATATATATATATATATATATATATATATATATATATATATATATATATATATATATATTGTGTGTATTTAGAATGAAGCATATTTTCATTTATAACAATTTCATTAAATTAGGAAAGCCATTGGTTATACCAAGTGTTTCTATTTATTTTATTAAAATTTTTCGTATCTTCTGATAAGTCATGTGACATTATCATGAGATGTGGTGAAATTCACAATTTTAGCGTCTTTTTATGCGCGTGTTCATCGTTACTTAGTGATCCACTATGTAAACAAAACAATGACAGAATATATCATCACTGTCGTGTCTGTCATATTGTTTGATATGTTTGTATTTACATCTTTGATAATGGCTTGAGTAAGCCGAAAGCTTAGATTTTATTAAAAAATAATGATAAATATTGTGAATTTTTTTCGGTTAATGATAATGTTGTAAAACTTATCAGAAGATACGAAAAAATTTTACATAAAATAAATAGACAACACTTGTCTATATTATTTAATGAAACGTGTATAAATATATATATATATATACTGTAAATCCCAATAAAACACACTTGTTGCTTGCATATCCATTGTGTCTCGGTATTACTCACAATTTATGAATGTATTGGTTTTATGTTTGTTGTAGCATACCTGCAGGCGATAATGGGTAAGTCCCCGTTCATATTAATACAGTAGTAAATACTGTATGTTGGTCTGTAGTTGGAGTTTCGTCTCCAACTCTGCTGGTCAAACTGTCTGCCTCGGGACACAGAGGATCCCAGACGAGGCTATTTCGAAGAGCTGAGTCCAGTCCCGGGAAGCAGCTTCCCAACCCCGTTGTATACGAGGTCTACAGGGAATTTTTGGCTGAGCTTACGGGCTCGGATACCCCACATTAAATTCGGCCTTGTGCCACATCTAATCGTGTGGGGCGGTTGATAGACATCCTGCAGTCGATGATTCGTCACCAGCTGTGGTGGTCAAACTCTCTGCCTTCGAGCAGAAAAGGAGCCTCAGATGAGGCTGCGTCGAATATTTTTTTTTTTTTTTTGCCAGCGATTTGGATTTATTTTGTGACTTTATTCGCGACGCCATTTGGATTGATATTCTTAACCTTTTGATTGGGAATTGTGTTATAGAGCTTTCCTCTTGGATTAAAGTCGGCATTTCATGCTTTTGTACCTTCTTGTAAATACCAGGTGAAATGACCATCTTATTCTTGGTTTAGGCCGAACTGTTCAGCCGCTAGAGCCCACAGGAATCACTTTTTCCGGGTGTACCAACGTGATAGTCCGATCATAAAACTATGTGTCTGTTCGTAAAATCCTGACTTCAAAGAGTCTAATCCATGTTTTGAATGAGGCATCGAGTACAGCCTCTAATAAGTTTGATTCTCGTGACGACTGGCGGCTGTGTAAAAGTGCGCGTATAAGAGTCTTCTATCCTTCCTCTCTTCACTCGATTTGAGATGTTAAGATCTCCTGATAAACCAACATGTTTTGCTCGTAAATTCTTTTGAAATTCTACTTTAGATTCATCAAAAATATCTTTACCTGACTTTCCACCTAGAACTGAATCTCTATGTATATAACTTCGTCCATGTTTTCTACTATCATATGTAAACTGAATCCCCCAAAACATATGAACTTGTATCCCTGCAATATATATATATATATATATATATATATATATATATATATATATAGAGAGAGAGAGACAGACAGACAGACAGATATATAGATAGATATATGCAGACCTTTTTTTTTTCTCTCTCTGTCTATATATATATATCTCTATATATATATATATATATATATATATATATATATATGTATATGTATATATCTCTATATATATGTATGTTTATACATTTTCCTTCTATCAATCTATCAACGCCTTTTATGATCTATCTATCTATCTATCTATCTATCTATCTATCTATCTATCTATCTATCTATCTATCTATCTATCTCCACCTATTCATTCATTATCTATCTATCTATCTATCTATCTATCTATCTATCTATCTATCTATCTCCGCTTGTTTATTATCTATCGCACGCAAGTAATCTCTCTCCTCAATCTCCATCTCCTTTATATATATATATATATATATATATATATATATATATATATATATATATATATATATATATATATATATATATATATATGTTTCTAAAAATGCGTGATTTTTCACTTTCAAATGCATTTAAACGCCATTATCCTTATACGAAGTTTTCTTTATTCTATATTGACGTCTTTTGTTTTGCTTGAAGTTCCTCTTTGAATAATTCCGTTCCCCCGTTTTGCTTTCTTGTCTTTCTTCCAGTCTCGAAATTATGTCCGCAAATGCTTTCAAGCTTACTACCCTTACATCACGTGCTGTAGTCAACCACCTCCTTCATTTAACTTTACGAAGGGACACTTGTCTTAATGTTACAGAATTGCGTACATAGACTTAGAGTACATTAATAAATAATAAATGAAATGCGTTGCCTTTTGCCGCTCTGAATGTATTCTAGATAAAAACTTACCTTCTGGATTATAAGATTATCCGTGTTTACAACGTTAAAATCCCTATTGTCTGCTTAATCTTACTTATGGAGGTTAATCTCCGAAGAAGTGTCTTTTGAGAACACACCTCTATGTGCTTGTACAGGTTTCTTTCGAGTTGCATCTTTCCGGAATTATTATTTATAGATGATTTGTTGCTTTTTCGATATGCTAGGTTTTGGGCAAACAAATGCGTCAAATGGTTGACGTTCTCTGACGCAAGAGTTCTTCAAACTTTTCTTCCCCCGTACAGACTTTGTTGGTGCACCCTTTGAAAGGACGTTCCGTTTTATAATAGACAAGTTTAAATAAATGAGTTTAACTAGGGAAAACATTTAGGGATAGACGTCAGCGTGGGAAGACGTGGAACGCTTTTATTTTTTTAATGCTATTCTACTATAAAATTTAAGCGATATTGACACTTCACAGATTTCTTTTATTAATTAACTCTGAATTTATATGCTTATATAGAAAAAAACGGAAGATGTCAGTTTGAACTATTGACGTGAATGTATGCGTAAAACTAACTCCTGTTTTTTTTTTCATTTATCTTCAAAATTTTGAATAAAATTTATAGATTCTTGATTTCAGATGAAAATTTTCAAAACTCGCAACATATTTTCGTGAAATTTTCAGTTTCAAAAATAATAGTTTATAATTATAGTTTAAATAGAAAATGGGAAACGTTAGTTTAAACTGATTCCATGAAGATATGGGTTTCTTTTTTTCCAGATATCGTAACCATTTTGATTAAAGTTAAACCTACTCATTATCTATCTGTTGCTATAAACGTTATTTTAATTTGAGTTGCCATATCTTTTTTTTAATTTTCATATCTGCTAACTTTAGTTTCGTACCCGAATCGTAAATAACAGTAAATTTTCAATGGATTTTTTTTTATCCAACATTGTTTCTTTATCACTATAAACGTTATTTTTAGTGAGTACGCATATTTGAGCTGCTATATCTGTTTTTATATTTTCTTAAACAGAGATATTAATAAAAACGATTTACGTTCAATATATTTAACACTTATCCTCCCAACGTAAATTTCAACTGACGACTACCTTTTTTCCCCAGATGGCGTAATTAATTTGCTTAAAGTTTGTATGTTCTTGATTTCAGTTGAAAACTTGGAAAATATCCAACACATTTCCGTAAAATCTTCAGTTTCCAAAATAATAATTTATAAATTATAGTTTAAATAGAAAATGGGGAACGTTAAACTGATTCCATGAAAATATGGGTTACACTAACCTCTTCCTTTTTTCCAGATATCGTAACCATTTTGATAAATTACATCCGGCAGCAAGGCGGGTCGGGAGGTTTTCAAAAGCGTAGAATCATCTCACTGTTGTTCTCAGATCCACCTTGACCCGGGGTGGTAGCACCTGCTAGGGTCCCAGCTTTGGGCGAATAGTGAAAAAGAAGATCACTATGAAAGCATAAAAATACAAATTTATATGATGACTAACAATACATTTAACTGTAGTTGACAGCATACAATTTATCTAAGATATATTTAGTTCAAGCTATAACATTGTTAAAAATATTTAGATTTCAGCATTAAATTACCCTTGAGGGTGATATGCCACTTAAGAAAATCAGCAAACCAAACAGCTATCGTAACCATTTTGCCTAAATTTTGTATTTTCTTCATTTAAAAACTTGGAAATGTCTGAATATCTTTTCGTGAAATGTTCACTTTCCGAAATAATCGTTCGGAATTAAAGTTTAGATATATGTGAGTTTAAACTGACGTTAAATGAATATGAATGAACATATGTAAGGAAAACTTAATTTACAAAATGTTGCCTCCCTGTGTCTTTTCTATAAATACTTGCATGGCAGCTTTTTGGATGTGTTCGTCGCTATGGTGCCTAGATTTTACGAATTTAAGCGCAGTACTAGACTGGCAATAAGGTGAAAATATTGTTGCCACGTATGGACCGGTGCCCCTGCTCTATATCTAGAGATCTTTGGTAAAATCCAAAGAAGACTCAGCAATTTTATCAATCTTGATCTGGCAGCTCGGCTTCAGTCACTTTCCCACTGCTGTAAAGTTGTCTCCCTTTGACTTTTCTATAAATACTTACATGGTATTTTTTTAGGATGAGCTCTTCGCTGTGGTAATTGTTGTTTAATTCCCCCGCCACACCGTACAATGAATTGTACATAGGGGGACTAGCTAGGATTTTCACAGAGACAATGAGGTATTATGGCGACTGTAGTAAGAAACGTAAGTAAGAATGCGTTGTTTTGGTGTTCATAATCATGTTTGTATGTTTGGGTCAGTGTTTGTGGCTAGCTAAGTTTAATGTTAAGACAGATGAAGACAGTCTTTTTACCCACTCCCCATTTTGGCCTTGTGCCACATTTTCCGTACATAGAAGCAATAAATATCGCTCTTCGCTATGATACCTAGAATCTTTTAATTTAAGCGCAGTACTACACTGGCTACGAGGACTCATCAATTTGCAGTTGACTTGGTTAGATGTATCCGTAAGTTCTATGCTAACAGTTCCTTTTCTCGCACTTCTCGCTTGTGGAACTCTCTTCTGGCTCTTCCAGTAAAACTTTATTCTTAAAAAATATAAATGTAATGTCAATCGCTATCTACTGTGTTTATTATTTTTTTCTCGGTCCTTAGTAAAGTTTTTGTTTTCCACATGAGTAACCGCTTGAGTCTGAGTAGATTTATTGCTTACTTTCGGTCGTACCGATTGAAAAAAAATACGCTGTTTTATGCATCTCACAACGAGTTTGCATATCACGATTCCTCCGAGATCTTTACTTTTGTACTTGTTCGAGAACATATGCTATTGGTTTCATTAAGAAAGCGAAAAGCTATACAACATAAACATATAAAAAAAAGTTCAAATAAACCACAAAAATCTTCATATAAAACATTTGAAAATATATATATAATATATATATATATATATATATATATATATATATATATATATATATATATATATATATATATATGGGTCTTCGATTGCGGATCATTTTATAAACAATCCAACTTTTTGCGATGGATTTCAGTGTGAACTGGTTTTCCGTCTTGGCCAGTTCGCACTCACTTTTCCATCTTAAGGTGTTGAGTCGGTTTACATCAGGTCCAGGCAACCTGCTCTTTGCAAACAAAGAGATTGTTTTTGGACTTGTTCTGCGCTTCTAGCAGCTTGGTGGGTATAATTTTATTATTTTTTATCATGGCCTACAATACAACATTTCTTGTTTTAATGCCTTAATACGCTTTTGTACCGTTTCAAACCTATTTTTATATATATATATATATATATATATATATATATATATATATATATATATATATATATATATATATATTTATATAATATATTTAAATTTCAAACCTATTTATATATATATATATCCCCAATACACGGACGAAACAACAATGATAGTCTGTTTTGTTGCATGAAAAATTTCAAAGCAACGACAAACTTGTGTATACGAAACGCGGAAGTTAGTTAAAAATACAGATGAAATACTTCAACTTCAAAAAAGTTTCCAAAATAATTCTGTCCTTTAATTCACGTATGAACTCAATACTACTAATAAAATCTTCTTCCTTGACATATTGATAAGCACAAATAATAACAAATTTACTATTTCGCCATACAAAAAACCTACCGGCATAAATTCATGTACACTTAACTACAAAAGTGAATGTCCATACTACAAAATACCAATTATACAGAATCTAATACATCTTGCAGAAACTAATTCATTTACAAAACAGATTTTTTTACAGTGAACTAAAGAATTTAAAACAAACACTTATTAATAATAGCTTTCCAAACTATATAATTGATGAACAAATAAAATGCTTTCTTAGAAGTCTTAATACTACGCAAATAGAACATAATACTGCTTCAACTAATCCCAAACATATTAATCTCTTATATCGTAATTAAATGCATACTAATTATAAACAAGATGAAAATATGCTAAAAAAAAATTAGTAAATACTAATATATCTACAAGAGACCCTAGCAAAAAAATTAGGTTAATTATATACTACACTAAATCTAGTATATCCAACTTAATTATTCGCAATGATTCTTCTCCCCCGGTTAGCGATTTGCAAAAAAAACCCACATAGTTTACAAATTCAAGTGCCCTTTAAGAGATTGTATCTCCAACCGATTAAATAATATTTATGTTGATCACACCACAAACTCACTTTCACGGTGCTTGACTCTACATTTGAATGACAAATCTAACATTTTTAGGCATTTAAAACAACATGCCTGACCACATACTCAATTCCGGAAAATCCTTGTTGACAACACAATTATACTTAAACATGAAAACAATAAACAAAAACTAAAATGCCTATAATTGATAACAGAAGCCATTGATTTATACCAACGGCTCGTGGTCATGTGCGATGCGATTTTCACTTCCGCGTCTCATATAAACGAGTTTGTCGTAGCTTTGAAATTTTTCATGCAACAAAAACAGAATCATTATTGATTCGTCCGTGTATTGTTTGATATATTGAAATGTAATTGTCATCTTTGATAATGGCTTAAGTAAGCCGAAAGCTTAGATTGGATTTAAACATGTATCTATATGGTGATTTCCTTTCGTCTTTCATTGATAATGTTATTAAGCTTATCAGACAATATGAAAGGAACTTACTTAAAATAAATAGACACAACTTGTCTAAAACATGCATCAATCAATCAATCAATCATATATATATATATATATATATATATATATATATATATATATATATATATATAAATAAATAAAAGAAAGAACAGTAAGATATATAATCTGGTGTTCTTATAGATAATTTTATTTTTACAAAATAGTGCTCAATGTAAATTTACAGAGGATTAATATAAATTAATTGATTTAAAATATGTTTTTTTTCGCTACATAATTCTAACCATGTTTCAAATATTCGAATTTAATTTTGTAATTAAATTAAAGACATTAGTTCCATTTCATCCTCAAGCGAATTTTGGAGTAACTTTTAAAATTACTGGGTTTTAAAGACACAGTAAAAAAATCATAATTCACGTTTCCAAGGATACAGAGAAATCTATTCATCCAGACAAGGGGTGTTTGGGTGTTCATTATCGCTGTATTTTGATGTATCAGTTATTAGTTACGTTTTGTTAGATGGTAGGAATGTATTTTTCAATGAAATCTGACATCCGTTAAATGCATGTCGTCTGGATTTTTTAAAAAATTATTGTTAACGGCAAAAATTCTTACGGTATTTTTTTCTATTTGTTTACCTAAAGATTTTTGGGTGTGTTTAGGTTAGAATACGTTTTATTTAACTACGATTAAAAAAAAATCACTCTTAATTTTTAATATACAATATTTCTTTTTAAAACAAGTAAATGTATTAGAATCACTTACAGTATGTAAAATTATTTTCACATCAAGTATAAGTATGTATATTACTAGGTCACAATTTTTTTAAAATTTATATTTAAATATTATTTAGGTAAAATTTTTGACAATGACTGCAAAAATAGCTAATTAATTTCTCTGATTTAGTAAACTTTTATTTTTTATATAAATCCAGTAATATATAGTTTCTCAAGTACAAAGGACATGGGTCATTCAATTGCTTACATCTTCTAGCTTTTCATATTAATTTCATTTTACTGTAGGTGTTTTATTGGATTCTTTTAAGTGCTTGTAGTACTTTGAGAGAAGTGTTTAGATTTGAATACGTTTTATTTAACTACAATTTTAAAAGATGTTTAGGTTAGAATTCGTTTTATTTAACTACAATTTTTAATACAACTCTAAAATATTTTCACTGTTAATTTTAATAGACTATATTTCTTTTTAAAATAAGTAAATGCATTAGAATTACTTACAGTAAGTAAAATTATTTTTCCATATCAAGTATAAGTATGCATATTACCAGGTCACAATATTTAAAAATTTTATATTTAAATATTATTTAAGTAAAATTTATGACAATTACGGCAGAAGTAGCTAATTAATTTCTCTGATTTAGTAAATTTTATTTTTTATAAACTTAGTAATATATGGTTTCTCATGTATGTACAAAGGACATGGGTCATTCAATGGCCTACATCTTCTAGCTATTCATCATGATTTCATTTTTCTGTAGGTGTTTTATTGGATTCATTTAAGTGTCAGTAGTACTTTGAGAGAGGTGTTTAGGTTAGAATACGTTTTATTTAACTACAATTTAAAAAAATGTTTAGGTTAGAATTCGTTTTAACTACAATTTTAAATACAACTTTAAAATATTTTCACTGTTATTTTGATAGACAATTTAAAAAAAAACAAGTAAATGTAATAGAATTACTTACAGTATATAAAATTATTTTGTCACATTAAATATAAGTATGTATATTACCTGGTCGTACTTTTTAAATTTATTTTTATTTTTAAATATTATTTAAGGAAAATTTTTGAAAATGACGGCATAAAGTAGCTATTTCATTTCTCTGATTCAGTAAATTTTTATTTTTTATAAACTTAGTAATATATAGTTTCTCATGTATGCACAAAGGACATGGGTCATTTAATGACCTACATATTCTAGCATTTCTTATTAACTTCCATTTTACTGTAGGTGTTTTATTTGATTCTTTTAGGTGCCAGAAGTACTTCGAGAGAGATGATTGATTTTTATATTTATTTATCTTAAATGAACTTTGATGTTGGTTGAATATTTTTTTTAACTCATGGCTAGTGCAACGTATATGTATTAAGACATTTTTATGTTTATGCATTCTTTTTTTTGTAGATACAAATATTTAAGTAAATGCACTGTTTCTAATAAACAGTATTATCAAAATTTACCGCCTGAATGCCCGAGAAATTGTCATAGAAAATATGTGTCCTCCGACAGGAACCGATTTTACTTGCTAACCGAAGGCTCCGCCAGAGATAGCATCTCCATACATATGAACATATATATATATATATATATTGAGTGTGTCTTCATTTGCATTCCCAATCGTCAACGAACACCTTTGAAAATGTGTAGACCGAAAGGTACTTAATGTATGACGTCTGTATTGTTTAAACCTATGTTTCATTTCTTTGGCTACAAATCATTTTTGTGTATATATATATATATATATATATATATATATATATGTTAAGAAATTTATTTATTAAAGACATTTATATTTATGTTTAACTTTGTTATTTTATAGATACAAGTATTTAAGCAAATGCTCTGTTTATGATAAACAGTATTAAATAACATTTACCGGCCTGAATGTCCGAGAAATTTTCATAGAAAATATTCGTTCATAGACAGGATTCGAACCTGCATCCTATACGGAACCGTCATATACGCTGACGTGCCTTGACCACTCGGCCACCATGAACCTTATGGTAGACAAGGTCGAATTTACTGTTATAAACTACAATCTTCCATGAATCTCGTACATTCATAACTGCTTGGCGTATCGAATGTAAAAACAAATGACGTCATATGTTAAGAAATGGACGAGGTCCGACAATTTATTTATTAAAAGACATTTTTATTTATGTTTAACGTTGTTATTTTTATAGATACAAGTATTTAAGCAAATGCTCTGTTTATGATAAACAGTATTAAATAACATTTACCGGCCTGAATGTCCGAGAAATTTTCATTTCGAGTGGTCAAGGCACGTCAGCGTATATGACGGTTCCGTATAGGATGCAGGTTCGAATCCTGTCTATGAACGAATATTTTCTATGAAAATTTCTCGGACATTCAGGCCGGTAAATGTTATTTAATACTGTTTATCATAAACAGAGCATTTGCTTAAATACTTGTATCTATAAAATAACAACGTTAAATATAAATAAAAATGTTATTTATATAAATATATATATATATATATATGTGTGTGTGTGTGTGTGTGTGTGTGTGCGTGCGCGTGTGTGCGTGCGTGTGTGTGTGTATAGTTCATATATATATGAAATGTTCATACAAGGTGTGCATATGTTTTCTTTGTAAGGGACTTGATATCCGGAAAAAATATTTGGTACTTATGTTGGTTGTCACGAGCTTGAATAAGTCCATCTTTCTAGTCTGACTGCCAGGAACAAAAGAGAATGTTTGACTTTCGCACCTAACGATCTCTCGGGCAGTTTACGTGACTATCTATTTTTAGCTTTTGAAAGGGTTATTCAAAGGGAGAAACTTTTATCTCCCGCAGCGTAGTCTTGGGTCTTACTAGATATCTTTATTCTAAGGAGGAGAGAAAGGGAGGTGATTTGAGATAAGGTGTTGAATAATAATAATAATAATAATAATAATAATAGCAGGTCTAACACCATCACCACTACTACGATGAGAGTACAGTCTTTCTCCTTTCCTCACTTTTTAATAATAATAATAATAATAATAATGGCAGGTCTAACACCATCACCACTACTACCATGAGAGTACAGTCTTTCTCCTTTCCTCTCTTTACTTAATAATAATAATAATAATAATAATAATAATGGCAGGTCTAACACCATCACCACTGCTACGATGAGAGTACAGTCTTTCTCTTTTCTCTCTTTACTTAATAATATAATAATAATAATAATAATGGCAAAGGTCTAAAACCATCACCGCTGCCACGATGAGAGTACAGTCATCCTCCTTTCCTCTCTTTAATTAATAATAATAATAATAATAATAATAATAATGGTTGGTCTAACAGCATCACCACTAGTACAATGAGAATAGTCTTTCTCCTTTCCTCTTTTTAGATAATAAGAAAAAGTTGTATGTTAAAAAAACAATGTGGATGGAAATATATAGAAGAAAAGTGCAAAAACTGTTACGCTTCTAAACTTGACCGAGCATCGAACATATCTGTAAAGAGAAAGCCGTAAACGTCATCGGCTGAAGAGATGAGAGGCCTTTAAGATGGAATGAGAATTAAATTTGACATGGCTGCCGACTGTTTCATCTTAGACAACGGCTGAACAAAATGGCGGCGTAACGTTCCGACTTGGCTTCATTATGATTCAAACTCTCGCTGTTACGGAAACGAACGAACGAACGAATAGCTACAAAGCACATCAAATAAAAGCGGACAATATAACAAACAGTCAAACAAACGATCATAAACAACGCGGGAAACTACATAAAAAAATAGAAGGGGTGAAGGCGGCAGAATTAAATACGAAAGAAAGAAAAAGAAGGAAAGAAAAAAAAAGCAATGGAAATCAAAAGAAATCAAAATGGCGGTTAATGTTCAATCACCGCAGATGTGAAAAATATTTTCTTTTCATCTTTTTTTTTTAATATTTTCCCAACTGGTTTTGTTTTACTTTCCTTTTCCCTTCCCACCTATCTTTTCTTTTCTTTTCTTTTTTTTGTATTTTTCATTTGTATATTTCTTTTGTATTTTTTCTTTTCTTCAATTTTATAGAACTTTATACTTTCTCTCCATACCTGACTGTACGATCATTTTAATAGCATTGATGGTGTTAGACAAAAACCATTTACTACTATTATTGTAGTTAGAAGTTAAGGAAAGAAGAAATACATAGTAATGGTGGTTGCATGAGACCTGCCATTTATTATTATTATTATTAAGTAAAGAAAGGAAAGGAGAATGAATGGTGACGGTATCTGACATGCTATTTATTATTATTATTAAGTAAAGAGAGGAAAGGAGAAAGAATGTACTCTCATCGTAGTAGTGGTGATGGTGTTAGACCTGCCATTATTATTATTATTATTATTATTATTAAGTCAAGAGAGGAATGGAGAAAGACTGTGGTCTCATCGTAGTAGTGGTGATGGTGTTAGAAACAATATTATTATTATTATTATTATTATTATTATTATTAAGTAAAGAGAGGAAATGAGAAAGACTTTTACCTCATCGTAGTAGTGGTGATGGTGTTAGACCTGCCATTATTATTATTATTATTATTATTAAGTAAAGAGAGGAAATGAGAAAGACTGTACACTCATGGTAGTAGTGGTAATGCTGTTAGACCTGCCATTCTTAATATTATTATTATTATTGCTATTATTATTATTATTATTATTATTATAAGGTAAAGAAAGGAAAGGAGAATTAGTGGTGACGGTATCTAACATGCTATTTATTATTATCAGCAATATTATTACTATTATTGAGTAAATACACACATACATAAATACATACATATATATATATATATATATATATATATATATATATATATATATATATATATATTTATAAATATATATAGCTGGCCACTCGTATTTAAGTATACCTGCCTATAAGGGCGGCTAGCTAATTGATATTGCTGACACTCGCTGAGGCACATCCAGTGCCCACCTGTTATTTTAAAGGGTTACAGAGAGAACGTGTTATCTAGCGTGATCAACAATTTGAACATGGCCAGTACGCTGTCGACCGCCCAGAAATTTCACTCACATGGTTTGGGACAACCCTGGCATGGTGATACACGCTGGCATCGACCATGGTGAGATTCGAACCCGGGACTCATGGGCAGAAAAGCAAACGTCATAAACACTCGGCCCCCCTCATATATATATATATATATATATATATATATATATATATATATATATATATATATATATATATATATATATATATATATATATATATATATATAGGCAGCAATCCTTCCTTTATGCATGTTTCATTAAAAAACGACAGACAAGGTACTACGGTTGAGCTTTTATTTAATTTTTTCTTGTGTTCTGACAAGAGCTTTCTTTTCTGGACAAAGAGTGTGTAAGAACTGTCCGAATGTTTTATATTTCCGAGCGCTTTCGGCTATACCTTTAGCCATTATCAAGGATGATTCGATTATCAGCTTAGTAGAGTGTGTGTGTTCTGTGTATGTTCAGTGTGTGGTAGTACTGAACATACACAGAACTATTAACTAGCAAGTCAAGTGATAGCGATTGCTGTATGAGTCGTACGATTTTTGAATCAAGCTCGGGCAACGCCGGGCCATGCTGCTAGAATATATATATATATATATATATATATATATATATATATATATATATATATATATATTCTGTTTATACCATTGGTTTCCAACCAATATTGGGCCATACCCCACGTTTGTATTTTTAAAATTCTGGTGTCGCCTGTAATATTTAATTCTTACATATTCAAAATTTTACAGCAATTCACGTGAAGGAAGCTTAAAAGGCCATTAACTTGGTCTCTAAACAAACCTCCAAAGCCCATGGTGTTCATGAAAGATAAATATGTAAAAAAAAAACAACAAAAAGACAGTTAAATATATATAATTTCAAAACATATAATAGAGAATTGAAAGGCAGAAATATAAAATATTTGAATAAAAGCTTATTCTGTAATATACTTTGAACATTTTAATTATGAAATAATAATGCAAAATGAAATTTGAGTTCACTAGAAAACGATTCACTGTTTGTTATTCATCATGACGGTCGTCTTCGAGTATAGAATCCAGAGGTTAGCAGTGAATATTTCGAACACAGTTGGAAAGCGTTGTTCAGGTTAGCAGTGGATATTTTGGTAAAAGTAGCAGAGCAAAGTTCGTCCTTCTGTTTCTCTTCGCCTGACAAGCTGGACTGGACATTCGGGTAGAGTGAACAAAAATGGCCGCCTTTATACACGACGGATTGAATGTTCTACGTCTTCTGATTGGTTAACCTTCTATTGGTGGACTATAAAGGGAGTTAAGTCATTTTGACTGGCTCACTAGTCATATAATATATACAAAAAACTGCAACACTGTTAATAACTCATTCTCAAATTGCCCCCTTATTCTGTTGGTATAGTGAGCCGAAGGGTGCACATCCTATGCATGACCCACCAAAATATTACCACGCCCCACAGGTGGAGTATGCGCCCCACGTTGGGATACATTGCCTTGATCGTTCAGATTTCTTCGAAGATTATAACTGCTGAGGTTCAGATTCGAAATGCAAACAGCAATTTCTAAAGACATTATAATAATGGATTTTTAATTTATTAATCAGATACTTTTATTAGTCACGATATATATTTTTTGTATGTCGTCGTCCTCGGCATCCGTCCGTCTCGAGAGACGATGGAGTAGCGCGGTGAGCTACGAGCCTGGGCGGGATATATGCAGAACAAGGGCTGCCCGGACGTCTAGTTCCCCCTCTCGGCCTTGCTTGCAGAATCCAAAAATGAGGATAAACCAATACAGTTTGGTACCAGTGCGGCTGCAGGAATTGCCGGAAGGTAGCACAAAGTGCCGTCCATCCGCCTTAGGGGATCCACTCCGGGTTTGAATTCAGAGTTGTCCTTCTCCTAGACCAGTTGCCATCAAAGGCTATAGAACCCAGTCTGTCCTGCTATTTACCTATAGCTGGAGGGAGAAGAAAAGAAATCACATCTTTCCCAAGGGTATTAGCACGTAAGTGAATGTAATGGATTCGACTGGAATTCGAACTCGGCTCTCCGATTCTTCAATCAAAGCCGCTATCCATTACTCCTCCTTTTTTGTATGTACGTCATATTTAAGTAAATAAACTAATTTTTTAAAAAAACTGATTCTTCTTTGGATCTTATCAAGCATCTCAATGTAAATAGCAGAGGCACCGGAGCATATATGGCAGAAATATTCTAAGCATGGACGAATGGTAGACTTATAGATATGTAAGATAGATTCTAGAGCGAAAAACTGTCTCGCCCGACACAATGAATCGACTTTTTAGCAGCTGACCTAGCAATGGATTCGATATAATCTTTCCACTTTATGTCAGCAGAGAACGTTAGCCCGCAAAGACGCAACGAGTCACCTTCCTGGAGGTTAGCATCAGCCATATTGATGGAAGGCAGTGGGTTCCTTTCAGATGATTAAGGGAGAGAAGTTTGAAGACGTTAAAATTGTTCGTATATTTACTATTTGTTTGTGTCCTCCATTGTGCTGTTCGCGTATTTACTATTTGCGAAGAGCACAATGCTTTCAAAGTATATCTGGGAAATTAAAAACAAAGCACACCAAAAATATCATGGAAAATAAAGAAAAGATCATCAGCCTACAACAATCAATCAAAAACCTGCAAACGTTGCTTTGAGGAAAAAATATCTGTTAACTTTCCAGACCAAAATAAATTACTAAATAAACGATCTAAGCTCATCTCAAAATGCAGACATGAAAACAAATTTTTACTACGTTACCTAAAAATCGAAAACTAAAAAGAATAAACAAAAATAAACAAAATAATATAAAAAAATGTACTGTACTGGTTTCACTTAATCTTTGGGCTGCAACGTCCCCATTAATCGCAGTTTTAGTAATAATTCCTCATTAACTGTTATGGGACCTTACCCATAATAACATAATGGATTATTCCATACGTAATAAATACTGCGCCTCAAGAGGAAGCAGGGAGTTCAGTCTGAAGTCTAGAGTGAAGGCCGTCAGAAGTCTGTCAGTCAGTCAGAGCGAGCGAGTCAGTCGGTCGAGTCAGAGGCAGTCCGAAACAGAGTCGTGTTCAGACAATTACTACTAAACCTGATTGTTCATACTAACACTTTCTACTTCTCTGTATATATTCCTGTTTGTAATATATCTGTGTTGTTCCATACCTGTGTTCGAGTTCTTCTTTATTGGTTCTACCTTGGACTATCACCGTGGTACAAGGAACCAGACCATAACATAAACACTAGATACTTTTTCAGACCACAATTTACTCTGCAATTGAGCTAACGGGATTTCATCCTCTTCTTCCCATTCACTCAGTTGTTCTTCTTCCCTAAGTTTAGGCTCAATCCCTGTTTCTTCAGAATGTCCCACTGGGGTCTGACTTTTCTCTCTCAGCCTTCGAAGGGCAGTTGGGCTAATTTCAATCTTCTCACTCCCTTCACTTTCAATCTCAGTCTCTAACCCTTCAGGTTCTACCAACATAAATTTCCTCAACTTTTCCTGTTAAGTTTTTATTTCAGCTCCTTTCCATTCTCCTATTTCAGCTAGCTTTATATCATTTGCATGCACCCTCTTTACCTGTCCGGTCAATTGGTCCCAGATCACAAAGAAAACCGGACCAGTCTTCTCCACGATCTTATAGTATGGACTCCATCTCTGGTCCAATTTACCTTCTCTCAGGTGTATTTTATAATACACTGGATCACCTATCCGGAAGGAAACTTCTTCTCTATTTTTATTTCCCCTACCGTTTCACCTTTTCTGGGATCTTTGAATCCTCCTCCTCACCTGCGTAAAAATTTTATGCTGTTGTTCTAAAACTATTTGGTGATGACCCTCTCATAAATACTTCCTCCTAGGTCGTAACAGATTGTCTATAGGTAAGACTACATCCCTAACATATATCAAGTAATAACGGGAAAATATATTTTAAAAAAAAGGATTAAAATAAATTAATTCAAATAAATAATAAACAAATTAACAAACCACTCCCGTTAAAATAGACAAAATAGAATAAAAAAATACATAAAAAACAAATAAAAGAAATCAACCCAAATAAATAAAGTAAATAATAATAACTAAATTAACAAACCAATCCCGCCAAAATAATCGTTAGAACAGATTAGAAGAACTAATCCAAAAATTGGAGATAAAAATAACTATAACTACTATATAACGATAAAAAAAACATTAATACGTTACTTAAAAATAGAAAAACAAATAGAATAAAATAAAAATATACAAAACAAATAATAATTAAATAAATGAAAAACAAATAAAAATGAATCCAAATAAATAAATAAATAAATAAATAAAATATCTTGCCCCCGCTAAAATAACCGTTAGAACTAATAAATATAAGCATAAATAAGCAAAAACAAGTAAAAATAATTAATCCGAATAAATAAATAAATTAAAAACTGTTCCCTCGCCAAAATAACAGAATAGACTACGCTAAGAAATCTAAACATTAAACAAATCAATAGCCTTAATTCCCAGACCAAAACAAACTACTAAATAAGCGATCTAAGCAAATCCCCCCAAGTTTTTTTTACTGCGTTAATAAAACATCAAAAACCGAAACGAATAATACAAAATGAAAAACAAATAAATTAACCTAAACAAACAAATAAATAAATAAACAAGCCATTCCCGCAAAAATAACCGCGAGAATAGATTACCCACAATCCACCACTGATCGATATCTATAAATAGTTGAGGAAAAATCCAACATTCGCGGCCTGACGATTGCGCCTAGTATGAAACCTGTCGCCTCTGTGTGTTGACTTCAATGTTCACTTTTATATTTATATTTACATATGCTCTATCTCTGATATTGAGCACTTTATCCCATAAATATAGCATACTATAAAACTATATTTCTTCATATATATATATATATATATATATATATATATATGAAGAACTATATATACTATATTTATTATATATATATATATATATATATATATATATATATATATATATATATATATATTTTTATAAGGTTCTATATATATATATATATATATATATATATCCTGAAAAATAAACTATTTATATATATATATATATATATATATATATATATATATATATGAAGAAATCAATGGAATATGTCTTGGATTGAGTCCGACAATTATTTTAATATATTTTCTGTTTATAGGTTATGTTTGTAGATACAATTATTTAAGTAAATGCTTTTTTTTAGAATAAACAGTATTAAAAACATTTACCGGCCTGAATGTCCAAGAAATCTCAAACAGCATATCTGTACTTCGATAGGAATCGAACCTGTATCCTACACGGAACCGTCATATAGCCTGATGTGTTATACTATTTAGTTACAGAGAAAGCGTCTGGTTAGCAAGCTCTGGCTAGATGACAGTTCCGTGTAACATACAGATTCGATTCCTGTCGGACTTTTCTATGTAAATTTCTCGTACATTTAGGCCAGTAAATGTTGATACTGTTTATTATAAACAGAGCATTTACTTTAATATATGTGTGTATATAAATAACGTATAACAATTCTCTGAGACCATTCCGTAAGATTTTACTTGCATAAGAATGTCTCGATCAGACGAGGCTATTTAAGAACATGACTTGAGTTCTCGGGTTAATTGATTTGTTTTAGTTTAGAAATTGGTAAATTCTGTTACTAAGAATCAATGTGGATGTTTCTTCATGTCGTGAAGATACTGGTAATTGGTCTGTTTTGTGGGGTTGCAATGTCATCAGTTGTTGAGATTAAATATGCAATTCATTGTCTTTCCAGGTTTGTCTTCTGTTGTTGATAACATTAAGAAACAGATCTGCTAATGGTTTGTACATAGATTGGAAAGAATTTCACCAGGAGTTTGATACTTTATCTATTCATAGGGATTTTCGTTTTACACTTACGGTTTTCTCTGCTATTTATGAGAGCTTGTTCTACATTTTTACGGTCTATTTTTGTTCTGAGTTTGTTTATCTTTCTATAGTACCACTCAGTGTTTTTAATCCATTCTCCGTTACTGTTAAAATTCTTTTCATTAGCGTATATCTTCTTTTGTTTTTGTTTTTTGTAGACCTCTTACTTCTGGTGTGTTTTTCTCTCCAAAGTCTTCATTTCCCTATAGAAATATTACCTCTGAAAATATCGGTTTCTCTATAAATATCCTTTTTTTTAAATACTCCACGCCCTTTGCGCTTTCAGATCGATAAAATATTTTATTTTTTGTGTACGGCTGGTATATAAATTCATTTTTATAAACCTTGTGTAATGGCAAAACTTAAAATCGTGTAAAAGCAAAGTGGCTATTTTTTAGATCAAGTTTTGAACCGTTGTATCTTAGAAATGATTAAAAATATTTTACTGGAATTCTCCGAGGTTTCTATAAAGCAACTGGACTCTACTTTGAACAATAAGAATGTATAATTACTCTCCAAGCTTCAGAGAAGTATCGTGATGAAATCGATCATGAACGAAAATGATATGTTCATCATTAATTAATCATAGCTAAGGATTGCAAGCTCATAAAGTTTAGATATACATTCACACATTATGACATACTGAGGTCAGTATGTCAAAATGGGTCAACGCTCTCCGCCTTTTCCCCACTTTCTGAAAACCAATATCTCTGGTTTTTAACCCGGTATATTTTCCCCACTTCATTTGTGATTTTGTTTTTAGTTCATGAAGATTGAGAGCTGGTGTTTTTTAGAGCTGTCATGAAATAAAAATTAATACCTATGGGTTGTTATGTGTTTCATATTCTTTAATTAATAAAAATTTGCTCTTTTCTTTGACATAGAGCTCTCACAGGATCTATATCCTCCTGGAAATTCCATATGGATTACCATATTGTATCGTTACTATATATATAACAACTCAACGCTTAAACATGAGAATAAAACAACACGTTCTTACAAAAATTAGAAATCACACCTTGCCGTTGAATGGACTCGTCCCGAATACCTATGGTTCCGCCATATGCGAACACCTATTAAAGAACAGAGATTGTGCAGCCAAATTTAGTGCTGACTGGTTCAGTCTGAAGTCGGACGTCCGGCTGACCGGCTGATCGGTTGAACTCTCTGCCTTCGGGCGGGGAAGAACCCGAACGAGTCTACGCCGAAGGGCGGAGTCTCTTTCGGGGAGGTAAACCGACCCTGAACCCGTTTATACGGTTCAAAGGGCATATTTTTGGCCGGGCCCACGGCCTCGGAGATCCCACGTTAAACCGGCCTTGTGCCACATGATACCCTCGTGGTGGTGGTGGGGGGGGTGACTAAATGCTAGTGCTGACTGATTCACCGTGTTGTCCCGGTCACAGTTTTTATTTCATCTAAAGGTTCTGGAGGCACCTTACAGCGGGTCCCATAGGCCTTCTTTGTGTAAACAATGTGAGTGTTTGTTGGGGCTCGCTGTTATTTGTCTCTAGTTCCTTTTGCTATTTTTTTCACAACTTTCTTTTATTGTACATTTTTCTGTGTTAATTTTAAATTAAATCTCCTGTTGAAGCCTGAAAAGCGGGAGCGAAACCATTGCTTCGCCCGTTTTTAATATGTCTCGTAATATTAAGTTTTATACTTTATTTCGATCATTAAATTTTGTACCTAAAAAAAAATATATATATATTATATATATATATATATATATATATATATATATAGAGAGAGAGAGAGAGAGAGAGAGAGAAAGAGAGAGAGTTTCTCCTAGTGAGGTGCGCTTGATTGATTTGAACCTTTCAAAAGCCTTTATTCTACATTCAATACCATCACTTGATACGACACCAGAAGTGTTGAAACAAAATGGCTATTTTTGTAGTGATTTTATAGCATATTTATGTTATAATTTTCGAATAAATAATTATATTTGCTCTACTCTGTATTGAGCACTCTTTTAAGAATAGTATTTTTGTTTATTAGAATTTATTCGTATTTTATTTTATATCCTATATATATATATATATATATATATATATATATATATATATGTGTGTGTGTGTGTGTGTGTGTGTGTGTGTATTGATATATTCGATACGGTTTGAAACAATCGGACGTCTAACCACACTGAAGAGCTGTTATACAGCGAAACAGTCTGTCTGTGGATGACTATATATATATATATATATATATATATATATATATATATATATATATATATATATGAAATGAGAACGAATGGATTTCCGACGTTCGTAACATTCAATTTAAAAGCGGGCTCAATTCGAGAGTAGTTCAATATCTGATACTCACCTCCCTTTAATCAATTAGTAATTAATAAGTTTCTCAACTTGATCGATAAACATTTTCCGAGATGCAACCCTCTTAGTAAAATACTTAATAGAATTACATTAAAACTTAGAGATGCTCCAGTAATCACGAGAGAATCATAAATTTGCACAACAATAGAACCAATTCAGCAATTATAATGCAAGTACCAATGAAAATATTGTTGAGAATACTGACCAATGTAATTGTGGTAATCCTAACCACTGTCCATTGTCAAACAAATGTTTAACCGAATTCCTTGTGTATCTTTGTTCTGCCTGTACAGCAGAGAATCCGAATGTTGAAAAGTTCTATATTGGTAGTACTAAGAATTCTTTCAAAACCCCGTGATATCAAAATATACCTTCTTTTACTAATAATACTTACAGAAATAATACTTCAGTTTCAAAATATTTTAGGAGGTTTAAAGATGAAAATAAATCTCCCAGAGGGAAATGGAAAATTTTAAAACTGGCAAGGACACGGAGATCTTTATATGAACCTTGTTTTCTGTGTTTACAGGAGAAAATGCAGATTATTAATTTCTTGAATAGGGATGATTTATTAAATTAACGATTTGAATTAACTGTTAATTGTAAACATATCATACATTTGTCTCTACAATCTTGCTAGATTTTGAGATTTGACAATTGCTTCTTCTTATATTTTAGAGAAACCTTGTTGCAACAATTAAGGCATATCTTTGTGTCAGTACGATCAATTTCAACATTAATCTTCTAATAGTGTTGGCAATGCACATAATAGATGTATAGGCGTGCGGCTGACATAATTTATTACATTAGAATCGTAATCACAATCCAATCCAATTCATCAGACCTACATTTCCTATATATATATATATATATATATATATATATATATATATAATTTGAGCAATAAAAAATATTAAAAAATTAAAATCTTTAAATTGATTGGTTTTATGAACACCCTATATCAAGCCTCTTTAGTGAACAGTTGCATTCTATTTTATATTATCTATATATTCAAATAATTTTGTTAGATCTATATATTTTTAATAATTTCGTTAGATCTATTTGTTTAAACTCTTCACTTATTTTTTAAAGAGCCATATTATTTACCAACTATAAAAATGTGAAATTTAAAATTTTTTTCCTCACAGTGTATGTAGTTTGTAAAGTATCTTGCTAAATTATGTTTCTTCTCTCATAGGAAATGACATGTGTCTATTGTATAACTTTGTAGCAAATTATTATTATTATTATTAGTGTGAAGAAAAACCATATATATATATATATATATATATATATATATATATATGTGTGTGTGTGTGTGTGTGTGTGTGTGTGTGTGTGTGTGTGTGTGTGTGTGTATATAAAAAAAGCTCAAACACTAATATTCCATGGTTATAATTTATTACATTGGAATTGGAATCACGATCCAATTCCTCAGACCTACAAATATATATATATATATATATATATATATATATATATATATATAATTTGAACAATAAAAATATTAAAACATTAAAATCTTTAGACACACTGGGTTGTATATCAATCTTCTTCCGTTTTTATTATTATTTCAGTTATATTCCTCGACTAGTTTCGGCCAACGTGGCCATCATCAGGAGAAAAAAAATTCTGCTTGCTAGTAGCATTGAACAACAGAAATGAATGTCTTGATGGAGAAAATGAACTTTTGTCTGTAGTTTCCATTTGTTTTTTTTATTTTTTTAACATGAATTTTGGTCAGTCCTTGTGTTGGTCAAACAGTTTCTTTTCAGTTGTTATTTGAGATAAGAGCTGGCTGGATTCATGCTGCTCTGAATTCCCTTGGCCATTTTGACAGTTTTATTGCTACCTGGGAAGGGGATGTTTCTCTGTTAAGTGTGTGTGCGTTATTTGGTCCTTAGGGAGTGAGTGAGAATGATGTCTGTAAGCGTGTATATTACTATGGGTGTGTATTATCATTAGGGAGTGATTGAGTATGATGTGTGTAAGTGTGTATATTCGTGTGGGTGTGTGTATAAGTGTGATGCCTCAACACCTCCGTAAGCATGTCTGTCTTGTGTGAGTGGGAAATGTGTGTATGTCCTGATTTGTGTGGTTGTATATTAATAATATCTATATTGTTAAATTTGTGATTAAGCCAGTCTGGATAGTGCGTTTTTAAACGTCGGATCCACTTATTTTCATGGAAATCTAAAATATTTCTAATGTTATCTGCTCTGGACTTTTTTATTCTCTCAATTATAGTGAATCTGGCATGTGTTTTAAAATCGTATTTTTCTAGGCGGAAATGTTGTTCTACAGGTAATAATCTTTCATGGGGAGTCGACTTAATTCGACTTATACACACACACACACACACACACATATATATATTCTTTTTTGCTGGCAAAGACATGTAGATCCTTACATGAACCATGTTTTCTGTGTTTACAAGAGAAAATGCAGATTAACAGGTTCTTGAATAGGGATGATTTATTAAATCAAAGATTTGAATTAACTGTTAATTGTAAACATAGATCTTTGACTCTACAATATTCCTAGACTTTTGGAAAGCCTTACTGTGCTTAAATTCATAAATTTCAGGTACCATAGCAGAAAAGAAATGCTGGTCTTCAATCTGTCTTATTTTAAACTTAGCTAGCCACAGTTACTGACCCAAATATACCACAGAATCATTTACGCCAAATCAATAGATTCTTACCATTCTTATTACACTCACCATAATACCTCAAAGTCTCTAGGAAGTCCTAACTAGTTCCTATATGCACACTTTGTCTGTAAGGGTGGAGAATAAAATTAGCAACCTTGAGGAAAGGCATAATTATTTTTGAAATACAAATAAGTGGCACAAGGCCAAGAGTGGGATAGGGGAAGGCTGGCCTTCAATCTGTCTTATCTTAAACTTTACTAGCCACGATTACTGATCCAAGCATAGCACAGTATTACTTACAGCAAAAAAAAAACTTATTTTTT
The DNA here is from genome assembly GCA_903632075.3 of Acanthosepion pharaonis. Lineage (NCBI taxonomy): Eukaryota > Metazoa > Mollusca > Cephalopoda > Sepiida > Sepiidae > Acanthosepion > Acanthosepion pharaonis. Next base: position 215,506 of record CAHIKZ030001223.1, read on the forward strand.
TAAGCATTTCACCCCAAGCAAGGCGGGAGTGCCACTAGCACTCAAGGTGTTATAGAAAGAGGGGGAAATAGTACAAAGGCGCGATAAAGAAAAGGATGACGAGAAGGACGGGAATAGATGAAGGCATCTGGAGATGTCGACTGACATTGCATTTGAATATTTGGAGATTATAGCTATCAGGGAAGTAAGTAAGAGGAAGGGAGTCACAGAAGGGAAGTGCGAGACATGGATCTATTTGAGCAGAAAGACAGCTACATTTAACTATTTCAACAGTGAATGGGTGGGACCGAGATGCCAACCGAGTAGAACGTTTACATACATACAGTTTGGGAACCAGCGAAAGTAGCTCGTCGGGGCAGTTACCGTGAAAGTATTTGTAGAAAAGACAAGGAGGCGACGGCACGTCTGTGAGAGAGCGACTGTAGACAAGACGCTAGATCAGGGCCAATCATATTGTATAACCGTCTCTGGATTTTGTCGAGGACCTTAAGATGAACAGCGAGGGCACCAGACCATTTATGACAGCGGTATTCCATGCAAGGGCGAATGGTTGATTTATAGATTTGAAGGATGGACTCGGTCGAGAAAAACTTTCTTGCGCGACACAGGGAATCAACTTTCCTTGCGGTAGATGAAGCAATTGATTCAATGTATTTTTCCACATTCTTACTTCTTATCGGTTACTGAAGTACCTTCTGTCTGAAAGAATTAAACGACAATATTTTCCCGAAAATTAAACATCAGAGGTCTTTGCGAAATGGCGTTTACACATTCATTGGTTGCATGTAAAAGCAGGTTTAACCAACATCCATTTAGGCTCAAAGTAAACAGAAAAAGTAAAGGCAGATAATGATTCCGAAAATCATTCCTGAATATGACAATTTTAACTTCAAGTTTCAAGCCAAAGGTTATCTATCCTTCTTATCCCCTTCATCTTCACTTCCTCCTCTTACGTCATGACACGCCCCATTCAGTAACCCTCTACCTTGAGTGGCTTTTGAGCCTATTAAATGATCATTCTTTTATGCGCCATATCCCCAGAGCCTTGGATGAGCACGGCTTTTCGCAACTTCCTTTGTAGATCTAAGAATTTTTTGTTTATTCATGCCATTCATTTAGTCTTCTAATTCTATGTCCGTCTTTTTTTTGACTTTCCACAACTTCCTTTGTAATTCTAAGCAATATTTGTCACGTTACAATCACTGACAATTCATTTTCTTCTATCTATTTTTTCTGTTAGGCGTATGTTTGTATTTTCAGGATATTGTTGCGATCATGACTAGTTACAACTGTAACTCTGAGCAAGGTTTGTCTGTGTTTGTTTTGTTGTGTTGTGTTGTGCGAGTGTGTTGTGTTGTGTTGTGCGAGTCTGTGTGTTGTGTTGTGTTGTGCCTGTGTGTTGTGTTGTGCGAGTCTGTGTGTTGTGTTGTGCGTGTGTGTGTGTATTGTGTTGTGCGTGTGCGTTTGTTGTGTTGTGGGTGTCTGTATGTTGTGTTGTGTTGTGCGTGTGTGTGTGTTGTGTTGTGCGTGTCTGTGTGTTGTGTTGTGTTGTGCGTGTGTGTGTGTGTGTTGTGTCGTGCGTGTGTGTTGTGTTGCGTTGTGCGTGTGTGTCGTGTTGTGCGTGTGTGTGTTGTGTTGTGCGTGTTGTGCGTGTGTGTTGGGTTGTGTTGTGTTGTGCGTGTGTGTTGTATTGTGTTGTGCGTATGTGTGTATTGTGTTGTGTTGTGCGTGTGTGTTGGGTTGTGTTGTTTTGTGCGTGTGTGTTGTGTTGTACGTGTGTGTTGGGTTGTGTTGTGTTGTGCGTGTGTGTTGGGTTGTGTTGTGTTGTGATTGTGTGTGTGTTGTGTTGTGTTGTGCGTGTGTGTTGTGTTGTGTTGTGCGTGTGTGTTGTGTTGTGTTGTGCGTGTGTAATTCTTTTTTGTTTTGTTTTGGAAATTCTTGTCTTTTCTGTCTCTTGAACTGTTTTCAACATGTATGAGATAGATAGATAGATAGATAGATAGATAGATGTTAACAAGATGACATAGATATGAACAGGATGAAATAGATAGATATTAATATAAATTAATATATAGATGAAATTAACAGACTGATATATATATATATATATTATAAATTAATTGATTTAAAATATGGTTTTCGCTACACAGTTCTAACCATGTTTGAAAAATGGAACTAAATGTCCACGAATTTAATTTTGCAATTAAACTTAAATTAGTGGCATTTTATCTTCATTTTTGAAACATGGTTAGAATGAAATGGAAAAATCTATATTTTAAATCAATTAATTTATAATATTAATGCTCTGTAAATTTACGTCGAGCACTATTTTGTAAAAATAAAAATACCTATAAGAACACCGGATTATATATATCTGTTCTTTCTTTATATATATATATATATATATATATATATATATAGGAAGTGGAATCAATTTTTTCCCTACTCAACGGTGTTCATCCATCCCTTAAATTTACAGTAGATAAGGAGGTCAATGGTTTATTGCCCTTCTTAGATGTTCTCGTTCAATGAACTCCTTCCTTGTTTATCACCTCTGTTTACAGGAAGTCCACTTTTACTGGTCTATATACTCGATGGGACTCGTTTTGTCCCAAACGACAAAAGATAAATTTGATTAGGACCCTGACACATAGGGCGTTAATGATTTGTTCGGGTGACACCTTGAAGGATGAAATCAGTTGTTTAACTGAGATCTTTGTGAACAATGGTTATCCGTTGAACATTGTCCAATCGGTTATTCAAAATAAGACTGCCAGTTTCAACAAAATCAAACCTGCTTCAGTGGGTAAATGCCCGGTCTATCTTCGTTTACCGTGGTTGGGTAGGATTAGTGAATCCTTCGCTAAGCGTATTTCATGTAGTTCACGTGAGTGTTATTTTGCAGCGAACGTTCGTGTTGTCTTTCAAACTAAGTCCGTACTTTCATCTATGTGTAAAGATGTTCTACCCCCACACCATATTAATTCTGTTATTTACCATTTCAAATGTAGTTGTGGATGTGACTACATAGGTAGAACGACACAGCGGTTGGACGTTAGAATTAAGCAACACGTACCTGATATAATACTGAATAAAATTTTTTCTTTGGGCGATAACATTCGTAACACATATGGGTCTTCGATTGCGGATCACTTTATAAAGAATCCCACTTGTGCGATGGATTTCAGTGTGAACTGGTTTTCCGTTTTGGCCAGTCCGCACTCATTATTCACTCTTAAGGTGTTGGAGACGCTGTACATCAGGTCCAGGCAACCTGCTCTTTGTAAACAAAGAGATTGTTTGCTTGGACTTGCTGTACTGCGCTGCTAGCATCTTTGTTGATATAATTTTTATAATAATTTTTTCTCCCTGTCCACTCATTCATGTCATCCGTGACAGACTTTTTCTTTTTCTTTTTCTCATAATTTTAGTTTCCCGTTAACAGTTCTGATGAGAGGGGACGAAACCGGTCGACTGGTGTGTGTTTTTGTTTTAAATCTATCATGGCCTACAATATAAAATGTCTTGCTTTTCATGCCTTAATACGCTTCTGTACTGTTTCAAACATATATATATATATATATATATATATATAGATAGATAGATAGATAGATAGATGAAAATATTAATATAAATTAATAGATAGATAATAGATAGATAGATATTGACTGATATATATATATATATATATATATATATATATATATATATATATATATAGTTATATAGATATAAAGATATTAATATAAATTAATAGATAGATAGGTATTAACAGACTGATATATATATATATATATATATATATATATATAGAGAGAGAGAGAGAGAGAGATAGATATTAATATAAATTAATAAATAGATAGATATTAACGGACTGAGATAGATAGATAGATAGATAGATAGATATAACGAAATTCCACGAAATGAGAATTTATTAGGATTAAGAGATTTTTTTACGGCTTATCAACACTTTGTCGGTTATTTAAATCTGAGATATGTTTCGCATTGTTTCGTAGCGGTCCTTCATCTAAATCTTCGGTGATCGATCAAGAACCGGTGTTTTCAGCATGATTTGATTGTCAGCGTGATCAAGGCGAGCTTTCAAGTTGGGAAGGGGGGGTCTCATCAGATGCGGATTGATTTTGAGAGGGACTGGCTTCGCCAGGTCTACCTACCCAAAATATCCTGATATGTGAAGTAAACTGGTCAGCTGCGCCGTTACCCTCAGACCACACACGGATGTGGGAATCGTATTAATTAAGGTACTGATTTGTGTATCTTCTATCAGAGAATGAAGCAATGCGGAAACTAATTTTAAGAATCTGTGAAAGAACATTCTAAGGTTTCCTTCTCTTACATTATTTCTCCAGACCATTAACCATTAAGAAGAAGGAAGAAAAGATGATCTAAATTCTTGAAAAAAGAATCGCCTTTACTCGAACAATTCTTCGTCGAGTATTCACACTTGTATTCGCTTTACTTTTAAATAAGCACAGTTAAGATAACACCATTTAATTGCCCCCGGGTGGCATGTTATCCTACCAAATGCTGTTTCTTTACGTCGACTCCAGTTAAGCTTTTCCCGCCATTGTTCTTTCAAACCTTGCAAGCGCTTGCTCTGTTCAATGTATATTAACAGAGAGAAAAAAATGGCTGCACGTTAAAGCTATTGTTCTTAAGAAGTTGTGAAAAGGCGACCAAGAAACATTATTCCGTTGTTCTGCGTGTGTCTTATCGGTATAAATTCACCCCTGCTGCTAATGCTACTTAGATTGGCTAGCAGGCCTGTCGGAATATTTACGCAAAAGAAAAATTGAACAAGAGACAGATTAGCAAGAATTGACGAAAAGTAATACGGGGAGATGCTGAAAAGTAATCAGTTTGACCCAATTCCAAAAATATAATCAAACACAGCTACTAAAAACATTGCTTCCGAAATTCATAGACAAACCGTACAGATGCATGCTGGGATTATTTCTTAGCTAATAACATAGACCACTTGTCGGTTTTATCAGCCATATTTCTGTTCAGTTGTTCAATTCTGTTCACTTTGCCCAGAAATCCAAACTCTGCGATCACTATTCTGTATTCCTTTTGCGTGGTAACACGTTTCTTATTTTGCGAACATTTTGCTATGTTACTTGTTGCTTAACTGTTACACCTGACGTACCTATTCTATTATTAATATACTCTCCCACACATAATAAGTAGTAGCGGTCGACAGTTGGGCTCAGTGGTGTTGAGTGAGTCAGTCGATGTCGGACATTGAAGTATCAACCATCACAACTAGATTAACTCTTATTGCAAGTTCCTAGCGTTTTGTACGTCGGGCTCTTTTAGGACAGACTTAGCGAAATACAAGCCTCCACTGTGATAACTACTCTACAACATTAACCTATCTTGATTTACATATGTATACATATCCATATATTTAGTATATTAGGGCAGCAGATCATTATTTAAACATACATTGTTAAATATAATAGACAACGAATGTTTATTATGTTTGATCAGGAGCCGTTCTAAGCTTCGTATAGTGGCTTTAATTCCGGAAAAAAAATAAAAACAAAAATTGTCCACTATTTGGATATTTTTATTACGCTGTTCCTTGATCTAAGGGTTCCTCTATGGTTATTAGAGATTATAAGGTCAATCGTTTTAGAAAGATAATATATATATATATATATATATATATATATATATATATATTTCTACCTATTATGTTTTTGAGTGTTGTTTCATCATGTTTGTAATTCTTATGCATTTGGTTACAATAGTATAATGTCTATTTTGACGTACACTATTATTATTAATATAAAAAAGTAATGCTGGTGTTCCCAGGTCCATCCTGACTCTGGATGGTAGCACATGTTATGTTCCCAGATATGGGCAAATAGTTAACCCCAAACTGGGGTCAAAAGCTTAGTACCAGCAATGCATTTTTGTTAAAAAATATTGCGAGCAATGAATTTTTGAAAAAGTGTCAATTGAAGGAAAGGGGGAGAGCCTTGTAATATTAGTAGTAATAGTCATTGTTTACAAATTCGTACTTATCTTCAAGATTGCACAACCAAAATTTAAGTTTTTGGGTGCGTATATATATATATATATATATATATATATATATATATCGAATCTCCCGTCGGGTTCTACGTATGAGGGTCAAGCAGATAACTTTCCAGGAAGCTGACAGCCCGACACCGGCACATGAGATTCGATTATAGTGGTGAAGGTTTCGTGCAGGACCATCCACATTTTTTAAGGGCCGAATACAGAGACCTGGTGTACTGCGTGCCACAGAGTCCCCAAACGACCCCCCGCAAGTTTTGAATTCAGAGTTGTCCTTCTCCTAGACCAGTTGCCACCCAAGGCTATAAAACCCACTCTGTCCTGCTATTTAACCCATAGCTGGAGGGAGAAGAAGAGGATTCACGCCTTTCCCAAGGGTATTAGCCCGTAAGTGAATGTAATGGGATCAACCTGGGTTCGAACTCGGCTCTGCGATGCCACAATCCAAGCCGATATCCATTACCTCCTTTTCATTATATATATATATATATATATATATATATATATATATATATATATATATATATATATACAGAGAGTTCGCTGTATCACAGCTCATCAGTGGCTAGACATCCGATTGTTTCAAGCTTGGATCGAAACACGACTGATTCGGCAACAGTCGAAAAATTTCCACCATGCCATCGGCATTTTTACGTACTTATTCTGTGAATAAACACGCCATTGGCTGCGAGAACTCAATTGAGGGAAGAGGCTTGCAATATTAGTAGTAATAGTCATTGTTTACAAATTCGCACTTATCTTCCAAGAGTGCCCAACCAAATTTAATTTTTTGGGTGCGTATATATATATATAGTTTAACAATTCTCTAAAGGTTTTTGTATCCACAGAGCCAGTTTTCAGAGTTCCTTTAACGCAATATTTCTAAAATTTGTGATATTTTTACAACGTCAACAATGTCCACTAAATGCAAGTTTATGCATGTAATCTTCTGGTAATCCAAGAAATATTCCATGCTTCAAGTTTTTAAAAGAAAAATGGCAATTACTTAAGAAAATGTCTCAGCGGCACACTTCGTCTCTGAAGAATGTAAATTCTGACAAAATACAAGAGGTCTTCATAATAAGAATGGTTTACATAGGACTGGGAATTGTCATCGAAGGCGATTCTCCTCCGTGTGAGTTCATTTGTCACGTTTTCATGTATTTCTGGTCGAAACGTAAACTGGATGTGTCAGTTCAAATGATGAAGTGTGAAAACTGGGAATGATATAGGTATATGTTATTTTGGTAAAAACGCACCCATCGTTTTGAAGCGTTGCATTCCTAATGTTTGGATTTTAGCGACCCCCAGTCGGCACAATTTCTATCTATCTATCTATCTATCATTCATTCATCTATCTATCTATCTATCTATCTATCTTGCTATCTATTTATATATCTGACCTGGTTCATATTTATCTGCCTATGTATATATATATATATATATATATATATATATATATATATATATATATATATTTATCTGTTGATTCCATCTTTATTGCTTTATATATATATATATATATATATATATATATATATATATATATATATATATATACAAAACAATATATGCTCCTGAAAAAAATTATTTCGGTTGAGGTCTCTTGGGAGGAAGTGTGGGTTTGTAAACAATGACTATTACGGCTAATAATGTAACTCTTTGGTAAAACGAATTGAGTTCTCTCGGTCACTGTATGTTTATCTAAAAATAAATACACTTAAATTCACCTTCATCCCTGCCGTGCTTAACGGCTTAGTGGCAGAATCCCCAACTGACGCCAATTCAATCGGGTTTCGATCCTAGCTAGAGGCAACCGGATGTCTAGCCACACTGATGAGCTGGGATATAAGGAAACAGACTGTCTGTGATGACACTATATATATATATATATATATATATATATATATATGGAGAGAGAGAGAGTGAGTGAAAGAGTAGTGAGAGTTTAAATAGATAGATAGATAGGGAAAGACATAGATAGATAGATAGATAGATAGATAGATAGATACGAAAAGAATAGGATAGACAGATATGAATAGATAGATAGATAGATAGATACCGTGATAGATAGATAGATAGATAGATAGATAGATATCACGGTGGATAACGGCTCTTTCGTTTTTTCTTTCTTTTGTTTACCCATTCTTTCTTTTCTCCTTTCTTTTCTTAGGTTTTTCTTTCTTTTTTTTTCATAGGTTCCTTTCTCTTTCGTTTTTTCACATTTTCTTTATTTTACTTTCTTTGCTTTAATTTCACTGTTTACTTTTTCCATTTCTTCGTTTTCCCGCCAATCTTACGCTTATTTTTGGTAAGATTTTCCATTTCTCTTTACCCAAGAAACGCCGAAAGAAGAAAAACAAATATTTCCTGAAAAATAACCTGTGACAATTGAGATTAGAGGTTCTTTTATTCCCAAAATGAAATGCGTCCATTGTTGAAAAAATCTAAACGTCGTATCGATCTGCGGTAGTTAACTTGCGTGGAAGACGGGGAAAATGTCGCTGTGAAATGTTTAATGAGTTTTGATCTCGTTAAACAATTTCATTTTCTTCAGTTCTGATTGAGTGAGCTATGAACAGGATGTGGCGGGGGTGTTAATTCCGAAAAACAAAATACGAAATAGGAAAAATAAGACTTTGATCAAATGTCGGATTAAGCGAATATCGGACTGCAAGAACTGAACAGGCAGATTCTATATGGCTTGTATCTGTAAAATGGTTTTATAGAAACAAATAGTAAATGGTGATAAAAGATTTTGATCCGATAAAGGGCAGGACTACAAGACTTGTACCTGTAGAATGGATTGATTTTAACACATAGGAAACAGGAATAAAACATTTTGATCAAGGTTTGGCCGGATTAAAAAAAACCGGACTAAAGGACTTCAGTGTTTCTACTTATCTGATAGAAAAGTTATTAAATTGGAATAAAACGTTTTGATCCAAGTTTGGCCGGATTTAAAAAAAGGCCGGATTAAAGGACTTCAACTTATCGAATTGTTTGTTAGAAACACATCCAAAAATTAAATGCGAATATTGTTGTTTTATTTTGAATTCTTTTTAAGTGTAATTGAATTTAATCATACAATAATTTATCTTTTCTCCCGAAAGCTACAATTCTATTTATCTTTCTTATTTCTTCAACGCCTGTTTCTAGTCTGCATCTCTTCTTGACTAATTTCTTCTTCCCCCACCTTTTTTCTCTCCCCTTTTCTTTATTCCGGCTGCATAAAACGAAGATTTTGTTTCAAACCGAAGACTTTTTTTCATGTTGAATTAAATAGAAAGCTTCGAAGGGAAAATGGCTGCCGTAGTCGTACTGACGAAACAATACAAAGTCTGCGAAGGAAAAACAATAGAAAGGCAAAGAAACAAGGAAAGATAGGAATAAAAGAAGAGAAAGAAAAAAAAGAGAGAGAAAAAGAAAGAAAATAAAAGAAGGAGGAAAAGAAAGAAAATGAAAACAGAAGAAAGCAAAGAAAGAAAATGAAAGAAGAAAAAAGAAGCAAAATGAAAAAAGAGAAAGAAAAAGAAAGAAAATAAAAGAAGAAGAAAAGAGAAGAGAAGAAAAAAAGAAAGGAAAGAAAGAAAAAAAGAAAGAAAGAGAAGGAAAATGAAAGAAGAGAAAAAAAAAGAGAAGGAAAATGAAAGAAAGAAAAAAAAAAGAAATGAAAGAAGAGAAAGAAAGAGAAGAAAATGATAGAAGAAAAGAAAAGAAAAAAAGAGAAGGAAAAAGAAAAAGAAAGAAAATAAAAGAAGAGAAAGAAAGAGAAGGAAAATGATAGAAGAGAAAGAAAAAGAGAAGGAAAATGAAAGAAGAGAAAGAAAAAGAAAGAAAATGAAAGAAGAGAAAGAAAAAAAAGAAAAGAAAAGAAAGAAAGAGAAAAAAATGAAAAAAAGAAAAGAAAGAAAAAATGATAGAAGAGAAAAAAAAGAGAAGGAAAAAAAATAAACGGAAAAAAAAGAAAATGAAAAGAAAATTAAAAGGAAAATGAAAGAAGAGAAAAAAAAACGAAAAGAAATGAAAAAGGAAAGAAAAAGAAGAAAAAAGAAAAAAGAGAAGGAAAATGAAAGAAGAAAAAAAGAAAAGGAAAAGAAGAAAAGAACCAAAAAAAATGAAAAGAAAGAAAGAAAATGCAGAAAAAAAGCAAAATAAACGGAAAAAAGAAATTGAAAGAATTAAAATATTTATAGAAATAGTTAATGTAATTGAAAGAAAGAAAAAGAAGAAAATAGGAAAAATTGGAAAAAAAATTTGATAAAAACAGGAAAAAAAGAAAAGAAAGAAAGAAGGGAAGATTATAGAAAGAGTTAAAGAATGAACGAAGGCGGAATAGGAAACAAGAAAGAAAAAAGAAAGTAAGAAGAAGGAAAGAAAAAGAAAGAAGAAAAAGAAAGAAAGAGGAGAAGAAAAGAATGAAAAACAATGAAATTAAGAAGAAAAAAAGAAAAAGAAAGAAGAAACAAAAAAAGGATAAGAAAAAAGAACAAATAAGAAAAAAAGAACAAATAAGAATAATGAAAGAAAGAAAAAAAAGAAAAGAAAGAACGAACAAGAGAGAAATAAATAAAGAAAGAAAGAAAGAAAGAAAGAAAGAAAGAAAGAAAGAAAGAAAGAAGAAAAAACAAAGAAAGAAAAAAGAAACAAATAACAAATAACTAAAACAAGAAAGAAAGGAAGAATGAAATGTAAAGTATGGAAAAATTGAATATAATTGAAAGACTCTGGCGGTAATATAAAATAGCAATAGAAAAAGAAAGACTGAAACAAAAAAATAAAGGAAAAAAACAAGGAAAGAAAGAGAAAGATGAAAAAGAAAATTATAAAAGGAAAGAATTCATGAAGAAATGAATTCCCTAAATAATATAGAAGACAAAAAAAACGAAAGGCGTAAATTTACATAGAATAAAACAGCAGAAAAACCATAAATAAAGAGTTTATGAAAAAAAAAATGAAAGAAAAATCTGAAAAAAATAAAAAATAAAACCAAAATGAAAATCTGAAATGAATGAGTTTGAGAAAAAATATAGAAGGAAAGGAAAAAGAAATTTAAAACGAGAATATGAAAAACAAAGTGTTTGTCAGTGAATGAATTCAATAAAGAGATATAAAATATGAAACAAAGATAGAAACAAAAGAAGAAAAAGTAGAAAAGATAGAAAGAAAGAAACAAACAAAAAATAAGAAAAAGAAAGAACAGAAAGAAAGAAACAAGAAAAAAAGAAAAAGAAAAAAAGAATAGAAAGAAAGAAGAAAGAAAGAAACAAAACAAAAAAGAAAAAAGAAAAAAGAAGAAACGAAACAAAAGAAAGAAAAAGAAAGAACGAAAGAAATAACGAAAAAAAAAGAAAAAGGAAAAAAAAAGAAAAGAAAGAAGGAAAAGAAAGAAAGAGAAAAGAAGAAAAAGAAAAAAAGAAAAGGAAAAATTAGAAAAAGAAACGAACAAAAGGAAAGATAAAAAAGAAAGAAAAGAAAGAAACAAAGAAAGAACAAAAAAGGATAAAAAAAGAAAGGAAAAAAAGAAAAAAGAAAGAAAGAATAAAGAAAGAAAGAAAATGAAAAGAAAAAAAAAAGCCCCAAAGAAAGAAGAAAGGAAAAATCAAAGCCTTAAAGAAAGCTAAAGAAAGAAAAAGATGAAGGAAAGAAAGAAAAGGAATGCCTTAAAGAAAGAAAGAAAGAAAAAGAAAGAAACAGAAAGAAAGAAAGAAAAGAAAAGAAAACCTTAAAAGAAAGAAAGATCAAAGCCTTCAAGAAAGAAAAAAAAAAAGAAAGCTTCCAAAGAAAGAAAAAGGAAAAAGAAAGAAAAGAAAGAAAGAAAGAAAGAAAAGGAAAAAGAAAAAAGAAAAAGGAAAGCCTTTAAAGAAAAAGAAAGAAAGAAACCTAAAGAAAGAAAAAAGAGTTTTAAAAAACTTTTGAAGAAAGAAAGAAAAAAGAAGGAAAGAAAGAAAGAAAGAAAGAAAAGAAAAAAAAGAAAGAAAGAAAGAAGAAAGAAAAAAAAAAAATCATAGAAAGTTAAAGAAAAAAGCCTTAAAGAATATAGAAAGCCTCAAAGAAAAAAGAAAGAAAAAAGAAAGAAAAAATGAAAGCCTTAAAGAAAGCAGAAAGTTTCCCCAAAGAAAACTTTAAAGAAAGAAAAGAAAAAGGAAAGCCTCAAAGAAAACCTTAAAGAAAGAAAAATGAAAGGCTTAAAGAATGCCTCATAGAAAGCCTCAAAGAAAAGAAAAGAAAGGCTTTTTCAGCAGAAAGCCCCAAAGAAAACCCTTTAAAAAAGCCTCAAAGAAAACCTTAAAGAAAGAAAAATGAAAGCCTTAAAGAATGCCTCATAGAAAAAAGAAAAAAAAGAAAGAAAATGAAAAAGAAAGAAAGAAAGAAAACCTTAAAGAAAGAAAAATGAAAGGCTTAAAGAATGCCTTCTAAGAAAGCCTCAAAAAAAACCCCTTAAAGAAAGAAAATGAAAAAAAAAAGAAAAGAAAATGAAAAGAATGCCTCATAGAAAGAAAAAAAAAACTTAAAGAAAGAAAAAATGAAAGGCTTTAAAGAAAGAAAAAAAAGAAAGAAAAAATGAAAGCTTAAAGAAAAAGAAAGCCTAAAGAAAAAAACCTTAAAGAAAGAAAAGAAAAAAGAAAGAAAGCCTCAAAGAAAAACCTAAAAGAAAAGAAAGAAAGAAAAAGGAAAGAAACCTTAAAGAAAGAAAAGGAAAGAAAGAAAAACCTTAAAGAAAGAAAAATGAAAGCCTTAAAGAATGCCTCATAGAAAGCCTCAAAGCTAAAGAAAAAGAAAAAAAAAAGAAAGAAAAAAAAAGAAAAAATTAAAGAAATATCTGAATGAAAAATGAAGAATTCTCATAGGCCCCAAAGAAAACATTAAAGAAAAATGAAAGGTTTTAAAGAATCCAAGAAAGAAAGTTAAAAGAAAGAAAAATGAAACTTAAAGAAAAGGAAGAAACTTAAAGAAAGAAAATAAAAACTCACTTAGGATGGAAAGCAAAGAAAAGTTAAAACTGAAACCAAGAAGGAATAAAAGCAATACATTGCAGAGATGTCGATTGTATTAATTTGTCTGTTGTCTTTTTATTAACATCAAAGTGTCAGATCGACCCAGACACGCAAACAAAACCATCACTCTTAAATCAAAGATATGAAAGAAAGTGTTGTTTTTTTTTTCTTCCGGAAAGAAAAAAGAATAAAACCTCGAGTTGAAGTATTTACCCAATCTCACCAATTATTTAACGAGCGCTAAACAGAATTGCGTCAACAAATTCAGAAATACAGCTACAAAAAGCGACGTAAATAAAGATCTAGATACTTCACTGTAGATATTTCCACTAATTCGTGATACCTAAGGTTTAAAATGAACTTTTAAAAATGAAAAATCATTCTTGAAACTTTCGTTTTTATCTTTAATAGAAAGCTAAATGATTAAATTTAGTATTTCAAGTAAGCAATTTATTCTGGTTTATTTCAAATAGAAATTATAGTGATTGGAATCTTTTGGTTGCTTTCAGTAAATTATTTAAAATCAGCCGTTTTTTACCCATTTTGTCACATCGGTAAACAAAAGTTAATTCACGGTTTTAAAAATCTTCCAAAAATAAAATACTTTTCTGAAACTTTATTTAAGGAATATTAGCTGTATAATTAATCTGATTTGAAACAAATATTATTTACTTTAAGTTGAAAATAAGAGAGAAATAGATTTTTTAAAACAAACAGTAATGGTGATAAAGTGCTTGTCACCGTTTGTCAATAACATAACAAATGCCAATAAAGGCGTTGAAAGGTTTATTTTTCTTCTAGGGAGACTTTATTTGTTAAAATATAATTCAAGAAAATAACAACTGGGCGGCATTTTTTATATAATTTTTAAGTACTCAGTAATCTTAAAAATGTCGGAAAATATTCTCCGTAATATAATTTACGGAATGTTGACTTTAACTTTGCTATAGTCATCGTTCTTATTTTCTGATTATATCGTCTATGGACGACCATACTTTCAAACAGGGGTAGTTGCGTAATATTTTATGTGCATAAAAAAAATGGAAGATATTTGAAAAAAATTAGTGCAAAACGACTTTTATTATGCTGTTCAATTTTTAATTCGTAAATATAATTTTCACTTAATAACAATATCACCTAACCTATGTAAAGTAAAACAGAATTTTAAAGGAGTTATATATTACAAATTTATTATAATTAAAAATTAAAAAAAAATGAAGAGAACTCTTGTAAAACTTCATGGAAAAATTGTTTAAGAAATTAATGTCCTTAATAAATGTTAATTCTAAAAGCAATTAAAAGCATATCTAATTAAATAATGTCATAATTTTATTGAACTTTTATTTTACGATTCGGAGCAGATTTTCAGGAAATGAGTATTAATTTGAAAAAAAAAGTTTACATTCTCCAAGCAGTCCTGCTTTTAACTAATAAAAAAAAACTTTTCTAGAGAAAATTTAATTTCTCGAAATTTTATGAAATTAAGTAAATGGGAGTTAACAGACTAAAAATACTTATCAAGATTTAAAAAAAAAAAAATCCAAAATAATTTCATTCATTTGTGAATAAATCCTAAAGGTTTCATTAAAATCCGATAAATATTTGTTTTTTGAAAGAATTTCCAATGTGTTTTTCACCTGAAAAAAAAGGCGCTAAAACACTAATTGGAAAACATTAGGGGGACCATTGAAAATTATCGCAAATATCGAGTCTAATTCGTTACATCTTCGTCACCAAGGTCAATTGGTACAATTGGTATGACGCTTGAGTCATATCGTAACGGTCCAGGTGGATGCACTGCTGATGAGTCCCAAATATAGACGAAACGGCCGTCCAGTGCTTTCTTCATTCTGTTGAGGTTTCTTCTGGACTCGATGAATTACTTAATTAATTACTCAAATCCTCCTCCTAATTTCTATCACTTGTATATCTTGCTTGAACCGGCTTCTAATGTTCTGAGTGGAGCGGCCTGGGGATAGTAGTCGTGGCTCGTGGGGGCACAGTCCTATGGGTAAGGGAAACTCGTATGAGTTCCACCACGGAATATGTGATCGAGCGGCGCTATATAGAGTCTAATTCGTTACCTCTTTACGAGAACCGTTGGAACAGTTGGTATGACGTTTGCCTCCTATCGTAACTGTCCGGGTTTCAATTCTCGGTTATAGATGCTCACTGCTAATGAGTCCTAAATATCGAACGAAACGGCCGTCCAGTGGTTTCTACATTCTGTTGAGGCTTCTTCTAGGTTCGATGAATTACTTAATTATGATTATCTCAAATCATAATAATTTCTATCACACATAAACACACACACACACACACACACACACACACACACATATATCCCAGAAATAAAAACAGAATTTAGAGAAATTTTAAGTATGAGGAGGATGGAGATTAAACCTTAACAGAGAATTTTTAGGAATTTTAGGAGAGATGGATGGAAGGGGTTTAATTAAGAGAAAAAAATGAATGTTGACGGATGTTTAATGCATAAAGATACATTTCGTGGTGACATACACACACCATAGACAATCTAATGTTAGAATAAGAGGGAGGGAAAGACGAGGTGGGGGAGAGAGATGGGACGAAGGAAAGTAAAAATGCGTTTACTTAAAGGGCCGCTTTGTAATTGAGAAAATTTGACAAATTTAATATCGACTACAGGTTACAAATCAAATATAAACATTATATCCTTATATCTTTACTCTGTCCTAGACATTGAGTTCTACCTGGATTCTTCTTCTTGGAATTTTTTTTTCTAAAAATATACATGTATGGGTATTTATATATTTTGCATATGTATGTATATTTTCCACTAATATTATCTATATATATCGGTTTCAGTTTGTTCTTTATCTATCTAAATACTATATGCATAAATGGGAATATATTCGTGACTATTTATTAAAAAATGATTGATCGTGTTGTGGTCGTGCTTGTTGGTCTTGGCCTCAATCACGCCCCAGAAGAAATAGTCGAGGGGTTGAAGTCAGGTGAGGAGGGCGTCCACAAGTCCGGCGACCAGTGGTGAGCAACATTGTTGAGCAGCCACGCCTGGGTCGTCTTGGCCTTGTGTGCAGGAGCGGAGTCCTGCTGAAAGACGTAGGGGCGTCCGGCCGTGATCTTGTCCATCCAGGGCTTCACCACGCTCCTTAGCACCTCCTGGTAGATCTCTACGGTGACTTTCAGGCTCTTTTAAAAGAAGAACGGAGGTATAATGACCTCCTCGCTGGAGATGACACCAGGGACCATGACGGAGGAGGGAAACTTCGTATGTTTCACGACGGGAACCTCCTCGATATCATTGCAGATACACCTGTCGTTCTTCCTGTTGCTGATCTTCGCGTAGCTCTGGCTTCCATCATAGTACACTGTCTCCTTGACGGCGGCGACGAACTCGACAGTCCTAACGGCCAAAGAACGAAGGATTGACTAGGATTGATGAAGCTTTTTGCATAGAACTCACCTTTGAAGGCCAGTCGAGTGTTGGCTGATGATAATGAGATTTCAAATCGACCCCACCCCCAGCAGAATCCGGGAAAATTTGGAAATAGATTCATGAACGAATCTACGACTTCTCTCTAATGTATGGAATAACTTATGGAACATTCAATATCTTGCAAGTCCGATAGACTTCCGATATTACTCTCTATGTTCGACTATTGCCCTGTTCAGGCTTCTCCCCGGTTTTTTTTTTTCTACTTGAAATCTATACTTCTAACATCTCCGTCAGATCTTTTCCCTCCCCAACAGGAGTAGATAGTTTCGCCTATCGTCCTGTTCACACTCCTCACCGGTCTTTTGAACATGAGTTGATGTTTATCGCTATTCCCTGTTTAGGGTCGGGATTCTATTTCCTTTTCAAATCTTTTCATTCACTTTCACTCCAAATAGCACCCCCCTTGCGTCTTAGTGGCATTATTGCCTTACATAGAGCGAATTGATTAAAAAAAAAAAAACTTGTAGGGAGTGATGGTTAACAAGTTAATTTAAGTTACTGCTTTTGTCTTGTACTAGATTAGACTATGATAAACAAATATTACAATTTTTATTTTTTTTTTTTTTTTCATATCTTTTATTTATGGAGTTATTTTGGTACGCTGAAATCATCATGCATGTTACTTCGGAGTGCAGATCTGAAGAAATGGTCCATTCTCCCAGCGTCTAGTTTCCATGGTAACGGAATCAGCCCAGTGGAAATGGTATTTACTTACATCAAAATCTGCGCATGCGTCACAGAGATAAATGTAAGTAAATACGGGACGAGAGATCTTCATCAGAAGACGTTTTGTAAATATTTACATTCGCGCGACAGAATCAAAAAAGACTAACAAAAGCGATCGGAATGGACGGTGAAGGATTCTCGTCTGATGAGTGAAAATGAAGAAAAATTGTTTTAACTTCAGCGAGCCAAGCCTCCACCAACCCGTGGAAGATTTTTACCCGGCTTTTTGTCTCACAGTAACAAACAATTCATCTTAGAAATATGCTTACCTATCTATTTGTTCTCGTGATCGGCACAATCTCTTTTACTTAGCAAAACAAACTCACTCATCGTAAGTGATATGAAAAAGAAAATAATAAAAACGAATATAAAAAAAAAGAAAAGAAAAGGTGTATATCTGAGTCAATTCGTTCGTTCTAGTGAGATGAAGCGATTTTCATGAAACGAGTTGGCTTTCCACATCTCCGGATTCAAGTAACCACGGATCTGGAAATATCTGAAATATTTCCAGACCCCAACCCAAAAAAAAAAAAAAAAAACTAAATGAAGTAATTCATAAAAATACTCATTTTTTTTTTTTAAGAAATGCTCATTCATTTTTATTCGTTTGGTCACTCACTATTAGTATTATGTTTTTCCTTTGGAATTTGAAAAGAAAAAAACCCCAAAAGAACTAACCATCTACTACAAGAAGACGTCAGGTATGGTCGTTAGCAAGAGAAAAAGCCCTAGATGCGAGTTACGAATTGGAGATGTCAACATCAAGCAGGCGCAGAAGTTCAAATATCTATGAAGTGTTTTAACCGAGGATACAAAATGTGACACCGAAAGCCGAAGTATGCATTGGACTAGCGAAAGAGACATCTCAAAACTAAGGCAAAATGCTGAGAAACGAAAAAAAAAAGCAATCTTATATGATATTGAATGCCGAACAATCTTCCCATGGATGAGGAAAAACTAGAAGCAGCAGAAATGTTGTTCTACAGAAGGATACTGAGAATACCATGAACCGTGCAAGTAAGTTTTCATAACCATTTATTCTTGTTTTAACAGCAGGTTTGACCGTTTCGATAGGATCAAATTAGCAACTGATCTAAAAATCTACCTTCATTCTGTTAACTGGGGCAAGAAATGGCTTGCTAATTTTAACGCCTGTTGCAGAAGTTCAAATATCTATGAAGTGTTTTAACAGAGGATAAATATGTGACACCGAAATCTGAAGTATGCATTGGACTTGCGAAATAGACATCTCAAAAGGTAAAGCAAAATGCTGAGAAACGAAAAAATTATTAGAAATAAAGAAATGCCTTTTATCATCTTATATGATGTTGACTGCCGAAAAATCCTCCCATGGATGAGGAAAAAACAAGAAGCAGCAGAAATGCTGTTCTACAGAAGGATACTGAGAATACCATGAACCGTGCAAGTAAGTTTTCATAACCATTTATTCTTGTCATAACAGCAAGTTTGACAGTTTCGATAGAATCAAATTAGCAACTGATCTAAAAAAACAACCTTCATATTGTTAACTGGGGCAAGAAATGGCTTGTTAATTTTAACGCCTGGTGCAGAAGTTCAAATATCTGTGAAGTATTTTAACAGAGAAGACAATATGTGACACCGAAATCCGAAGTATGCATAAGACTAGTGAAACAGACATCTCAAAAGGTAAAGCAAAATGCTCTAGAAACGAAAAAAATTGTTAGAAGTAAAGAAATGACTTTCATCATCTTATATGATGTTGAATGCCGAAAAATTTTCCCATTAATGAGGAAAAAACTAGAACAGCAGAAATGTTCTACAGAAGGATACTGAGAATTCCCTGGACGGTGCGAGTAAGTTTTCATAACCATTTATTCTTGTCGTAATAGCAGGTTTGACCGTTTCGATAGGATCAAATTAGCAACTGATCTAAAAAAACGACCTTCATATTGTTAACTGGGGCAAGAAATGGCTTGCTAATTTTGACGCCTCCAAAACGAAACTGCTCTTCCGTATTGCTGAATAATCTCTAGCTATTTGATTTAAGTATAAGAAAGGTTCTGTAAATTTTGCTATAATACACACTTTCTCCCAGATGCTTAAACTGAACCTTTAGACGTTCGTCATATACACGAGAACGTAGCCTTTCCGGACACGTTATGACAAGTAACTTATATATACAGTCAAAACAAACTAAGATATTAACAGAGATTTTACACCACTAACTAAACAATATTTTTCCCATAGTTATTTGGTATATTTTAGTTCTATAGAAGGATGCTGATAAAACAATAGATTAAATATATGAACAACGTTTAAGTTTTAAGAATGGTGTAAACAAAAATACACTTATGCTTAGATTCAGAAAGACAGTTGAAATTTGGGGTCAAAGAATTTCCGCTACACCGGTTGTAGTTGTAGTAGAGAGAGATAGCTAAGATTCTTTAAGTATGGATTTTTATAAAAGTTGTTGATGTAATAAAGTGTCTTTGATGTGTTATATAGAAATTGAAATATTTATCAAAATTCCCTCGAAGTATTCCCTGTGTAAAGAATTATGTTCTTTTTTAATTAGGGTAGCATTTATAAAATCAAAGTTATGACCAGTTTTGTTCCTGTGTAATTCGAAATTTAAAGCGTTATCCCAGCTGGGTCTGTCTAATGTTCGGAGATGCGGGCTTGTATGTTAACTCACGTTAACACTGCATCTGCTACCGTCGATGATTTCAAAAAATTATTGTAAAAAAATGGATAAAATTTTGAAAGCCTTATTAATAAAAAGAATTCACCACTCAGTAACATCAACTATGAACATTGCTGACTGTGTTGGGAAAATAAAAAAAAATGTATTTTTCTCAACACGACACAGTGAATGGGGTTCATTTTCGTAAAATGGACCTCTTCAGTTACATGAGGTAAAAGGTCATCAAACAGCTGCTATTTACAGTGACATGTTAAAAAAGGCATCACTAATTACTGAAGACCCTAATATATGTGGAGAAAACTAGATTTTCCAGCAGGACAATGCTGCAATCCACAACGCACTCAAGATCGAAACCCAATCGAGAATGTTTGAGGATGGATGGTAAAGGAATAATAAACATGGATCGCAATTTGAAACTGTCGATGCTCTTCGTGCTGCAGTTTATGCATCCTGGGCAAGCATCCCAAGCACCCTTATGCAGAAGTTAATAATGAGGATGCCAAAGCAAATTTTTGAAGTAATTTACCAAAATGGAGGATATGCTGAGAATTAAATTGTCGTTGTTACTTATTTGTTCTGTATTTGCAATTTTTATTTACATGGTCTTATCTTTATGACCAACCAAAAAAGTCCTTTTTTCAATGTTTGTTTAAATTAATCAATGAAAATCTTAACATTTTCACTTGTTTGTTGATAATAATAATAATAATAATAATAATAATAAACGAAAGAAAAATATCGTCTGCAACGGGATATGAATGAAGCGACCTGAAAAGCTGGCGAGATACAAACAATGAAATAAAATTTTTTTTGTAACCCTTTTTGTATCTGGTCTTAGATTTTGACCAGAGGTATATATATATATATATATATATATATATATATATATATAGATATATAGATCTACCAGAACATCTATCTATCTTATATATATATATATATATCTATCTATATATATATATAGATATATATAATATAAATAGATATGAATAAATCTCGTGTATGAACATCTATATATATATATATATATATATATATATATATATATATATATATATATATATATATATATATATATAAACTTATAAAATATGGATATGGATATATATTCAGAACATAAAATATATACGGAAAAAAACAATCATATATACAATTATAATGTTTTAATTTAATATGTCAACGTCATGGATAGTTTTCCGACAGGGCCAACAATAAAACCATATACTGGACATAAAAAACAGCAAAATTTGTATTGATAATGTTATAATTTATGAATATGTAAATAAAATTAATTTATATGAACGAAACATCCGATATTGACATAGTCATTAATAAATTAACAGGGACATATAATTGTATATATCTCTTTGATTTTTGTATTGATTTTAATGTATATAATTTATATCTATATATATATATATATATATATGTCTGTATGTATGTGTATCATGTGAGGCCAATTTTGTATAAATGGATATAAATATATAAAAGACATACGTAATTTAAATATAATAAAATATATATAAACGACTGATATATATATATATATATATATATATATATATATATATATATATAGATATATATTCGATAGATAAATGAATATGAACAGACCAAAATATATGAACATACCTGATATATATATATATATATATATATATATATATATATATATATATATATATGTCCACCAGAGGCTTATCTGCAAGGCATCAATTCATACAACAGGCCATCCTTTTTTTGAAGGCTAAGCAGTGTCCTAACTATTCTATGCAAATATATATATATACATCTTCAGGCGTAAACCCCTGATTATAATGTAAGACGATAAACCAGCATCCGCGTCCTGGGTAAGACGATAAACCACATCCGCGTCCTGGGTAAGACGCAACTACATCCGCGTCCAACGATAAACCACATCCGCGTCCTGTGTAAGGCGATAAACTACATCCGTGTCCTGGGTAAGACGATAAACTACATCCGCGTATGTAAAGCGATAAACTACATCCGCGTCCTGAACAGGCGATAAACTACACTGTGATAAACGATAAACTACATCCGCGTCCTGTGTAAGACGATAAACCATCCGTCCGTCTGTAAAGACGATAAACTACATCCGCGTCCTGGGTAAGACGATAAACTACATCCGTGTCTTGTGTAAGACGATAAACTACATCCGCGTCCTGTGTAAAGCGATAAACTACATCCGTGTCCTGGGTAAGACGATAAACTACATCCGTGTCCTGTGTAAGACACTAAACTACATCCGTGTCCTGGGTAAGACGATAAACTACGTCAAGCAGCAATGGCTCTGACCAGGAGGCTTTGAAGAGCGTGGAACCACCGCTTAATTGCTGGTGATTCCAGGTCCACCCTGACCCGGGGTGGTAGAACCTGTTAGGGTCCCAGCTATGGGCAAATAGTCAACCCCGAAACTGGGGTAAAAACACTATGAAAGTGTAAAAACAGGTTTTAATACCAGAAATATTTTGTAAAAAACTTTATTTACAGCAATAAATTTTGAAGAAAAAAAAAAACTATTACCAGCTATACATTTATGAGGAAAAATATTACCAGCAATATTTTTTTGAAAAAAATTATTACCAGCAAAACCATTTTTTTTTTTAAATATTACCAGAAATAGATTTTTAACAAAACAAAATATTACCAGCAATGAAAATTTTGTCGGCATTATATAACCAATTGAGGTTGATAAACCGTAAAACAAAATAAAGGAAACCAATCAAGCATATACTTCATTGCTTCAGATTTCTCCATCAGTGCTGTCCAGTGAGTGAGGTGTTCAGAGGTAAACTGGTTGTCATTGTGCAGTAGAGCAGTTTTCAGTAATCGCTTGCTTGTGTCAATAAACTTTTCTTCAATCTTTGGGTTCGTTCTGTGGCATTCCAATTTTGTGCAGAAGAAAAAAAAACAGAGGTAAGGGTTGATGCCTGATTTAATAGAAGGGGACGCAAACACTGTCAGAGAGGAGGGTTTTTTTTGCCTTAAATCTGGGTGCCAGCAGTTTTTGCCAAAAGACATTGACAAGATGAGATCATGAACAAGATCATTTAGTTCCTTTTGGGAAAAAAAAGATGTGGGATATCATCGTCAAAAATCAATCCTCATACTCCTTCTTCTTCTTCTTCTCCTCTTCTTCTCCTCCACCTTCTCCTTCTTCTTCTTCTCCTCCTCCTCCTCTTCCTTCTTCTTCTTCTTCTTCTTCTTCTTTCTGCTAATATTTCTTTTTGCTTCCATTTCTAGTCTACATTCGGTCTTCTTCTTCTTCTTCTTCTTCTTCTTCTTCTTCTACGTCGTCGTCATCTCATTCCACTTCTTCTTCTTCTTCTTCTTCTTCTTCTTCTTCTTTCTTCTTCTTTTCGTTCATCTCATTCCACTTCTTCTTCTTCTTCTTCTTCGTCGTCTTCTTCTACTTTTCTTCTTCTTCTCAGTTCTTCTTCTTCTTCTTCTTCTTCTTCTTCTTCTTCTACGTCGTCGTCCTTCTTCTTCTTCTCTTCTTCTTCTTCTTCTTCTTCTTCTTCTTCTTCTACGTCGTCGTCATCTCATTCCTTCTTCTTCTTCTTCTTCTTCTTCTACGTCGTCGTCATCTCATTCCATTCTTCTTCTTCTTCTTCTTCTTCTTCTACGTTTTCTTCTTCTTCTAAGTAGTCGTCTCATTCCACTTCTTCTTCTTCTTCTTCTTCTTCTTCTACGTCGTCGTCATCTCATTCCACTTCTTCTTCTTCTTCTTCTTCTTCTTCTACGTCGTCGTCTCTCCATTCTTCTTCTTCTTCTTCTTCTTCTTCTTCATTTCCACTTCTTCTACGTTTTCTTCTTCTTCGTCGTCGTCGTCTCATTCTTCTTCTTCTTCTTCTTCTTCTTCTTCTTCTTCTACGTCGTCGTCATCTCATTCCATTCTTCTTCTTCTTCTTCTTCTTCTACGTCGTCGTCGTCATCTCACGTCGTCGTCATCTCATTCTTCTTCTTCTTCTTCTTCTTCTTCTTCTTCTACGTTTTCTTCTTGTCGTCTTCTCATTCTTCTTCTTTCTTCTTCTTCGTCGTCGTCGTCTCATTCCACGTCGTCGTCTTCTTCTTCTTCTTCTTCTTCTTCTTCTTCTTCGTTTTCTTCTTCTTCTAAGTCGTCGTCTCATTCCACTTCTTCTTCTTCTTCGTCGTCGTCATCTCATTCCACTTCTTCTTCTTCTTCTTCTTCTTCTTCGTTTTCTACCTTCTTCTTCTAAGTCGTCGTCATTCCACTTCTTCTTCTTCTTCTTCTTCTTCTTCTTCTTCTTCTTCTTCTTCTACGTCGTCGTCATCTCATTCTTCTTCTTCTTCTTCTTTTCTTTTTTTTCTTCTTCTTCTTCTTCTTCTTCTTCTTCTTCTTCTACGTCGTCGTCATCTCATTCCACTTCTTCTTCTTCTTCTTCTTCTTCTACGTCGTCGTCATCTCATTCCACTTCTTCTTCTTCTTCTTCTTCTTCTTCTTCTTCTTCTTCTACGTCGTCGTCATCTCATTCCACTTCTTCTTCTTCTTCTTCTTCTTCTTCTTCTTCTTCTTCTTCTTCTTCTCATTCCACTTCTTCTTCTTCTTCGTTTTCTTCTTCTTCTAAAGTCGTCGTCTCATCTCCTTCTTCTTCTTCTTCTTCTTCTTCTTCTTCTTCTTCTTCTTCTACGTCGTTCATCTCATTCTTCTTCTTCTTCTTCTTCTTCTTCTTCTTCTTCTTCTTCGTCGTCGTTCTTCACTTCTTCTTCTTCTTCTTCTTCTTCTTCTTCTTCTTCTTCTTCTAAGTCGTCGTCATTCACTTCATTCTTCTTCTTCTTCTTCTTCTTCTTCTTCTTCTTCTTCTACGTCGTCGTCATCTCATTTCCACTTCTTCTTCTTTTCTTCTTCTTCTTCTTCTTCTTCTTCTTCTTCTTCTTCTTCTTCTTCTTCTTCTTCTAACGTCGTCGTCATCTCACTTCCTTCTTCTTCTTCTTCTTCTTCTTCTTCTTCTTCTACGTTTTCTTCTTCTTCTAAAGTCGTCTCATTCTTCTTCTTCTTCTTCTTCTTCTTTTCGTCTCATTCATCCACTTTTTCTTCTTCTTCTTCTTCTTCTTCTTCATTTCTTCTTTTCTTCTTCTTCTTCTTCTCGTTCTTCTTCTTCTTCTTCTTCTTCGTCGTCATTCCACTTCTTCTTCTTCTTCTTCTACGTCGTCGTCATCTCATTCCACTTCTTCTTCTTTTTCTTCTTCTTCTTCTTCTTCTTCTTCTTCTTCTTCTTCTACCGTCTTCTTCTTCTTCTAAGTCGTCGTCGATTCCATCTTCTTCTTCTTCCTTCTTCTTCTTCTTCTTCTTCTTCACGTTTTTCTTCTTCTTCGTCGTCTCATTCCCTTCTTCTTCTTCTTCTTCTTCTTCATTCCATCTCTTCTTCTTCTTCTTCTTCTTCTTCTTCTAAGTAGTCGTATCATTCCACTTCTTCTTCTTCTACTTCTTCTTCTTCTTCTACGTCGTCGTCATCTCATTCTTCTTCTTCTTCTTCTTCTTCTTCTTCTTATTCTACGTTTTTTCTTCTTCTTCTTCTTCTTTTTCTTCTTCTTCTTCTTCTTCTACGTCGTCGTCATCTCTTCTTCTTCTTCGTCGTCGTCATCTCCATTTCTTCTTCTTCTTCTTCTTCTTCTTCTTCTTCTTCTACGTTTTCTTCTTCTTCTAAGTAGTCGTCTCATTCCCTTCTTCTTCTTCTTCTACGTCGTCGTCATCTCACTTCTTCTTCTTCTTCTTCTACGTCGTCGTCATTTTTCTTCTTCTTCTTCTTCTTCTTCTTCGTTTTTCTTCTTCGTTTTCTTCTTCTTCTAGGTAGTCGTCTCATTCCACTTCTTCTTCTTCTTCTTCTTCTTCTTCTTCGTCGTCATCTCATTCTTCTTCTTCTTCTTCTTCTTCGTCATCGTCGTCATTCTTCCTTCTTCTTCTTCTTCTTCTTCTTCTTCTTCATCGTCGTCATCTCATTCCTTCTTCTTCTTCTTCTTCTTCTTCTTCGTCGTCGTCATCTCATTTCCCTTCTTCTTCTTCTTCTTCTTCTTCTTCTTCTTCTTTTCTTCACGTCTTCTTCTTCTTCTAAGTCGTCGTCTCATTCTTCTTTTTCTTCTTCTTCTTCTTCTTCTACGTCGTCGTCATCTCATTCCACTTCTTCTTTTTTTCTTCTTCTTCTTCTTCTACTTCTTCTTCTACGTCGTCGTTTTCTTTTCTTCTTCCTTTTCTTTCTGCTAATATTTATTTTCTCAGCTGCACCCCGTCTTCTTCTTTATCTTCTTTTTCTTCCTCTTCTTCTTTTTCTTCTTCTTCAACGTCGTCGTTTTCTCATTTTCCTTCTTCTTCAACTTCATCATATTCTTCTTCTTCTTCTTCTTCTTCTTCTTCTTCTTCATCATATTCTTTTACACTACCACCACCACCACTAATAATAATGATACTACTTTGTATTCTATGGTTTCGTATTGTTCCGTTTAATGTGTTTTGGGATATAATCACTTTATTGCGTGTTATTGGCATATAAACGTGTTTAAGACGTATTTTAATATTTATGAAGCTATTTTTGACTGAAAATACTCCTGATGATTTAAAATAAATAAGTTTATAATTGACATGATAATTAGTTTTATTATGTGAAATATGTTACATATTTAAATATTTTAATGGACATAACAACGTAAACAAAAAACCTAAAAAAAGCATGTGGCCATTGCTCAAAAAGTTGACCTGATTAAGCAAAACCAATGTGATTTTGAGATTTAGCGCATCAAAATTGTCCTAAGTCAGCTTATAACAATAAATTTAGTTTTAAGACATTTTTTATGATTGTATTTTCTTTTTTATAGTATGACGTGCTTTTGCCGATTGAGCCACATATAAAATGTCTTAAAATAATTGTCGGGCTTTGTCTATTTCATAATATGTGACGTCATTTGTTTACATTTGGATACGCATCGAGCAGATATGAATGTACGAGAGAAAATCATGGAGAATCGTAGTTTAAAAACAGTAAAATCGACCTTACTGACCGAAACGCTATTCTGTTGCGAAATCCGTAAATGCACGTCAGGCTGTATGACAGTTCCGTATAGGATACAGGTTCGATTCCTGTCATAGGACGAATATTTTCTATGAAAATTTCTCGGACATTCAGGCCAGTAAATGTTGTTTTATACTGTTTATTATAAAACAGAGCATTTACTTAAATATGTGTATGTATAAAAAGAATGTATAAACATAAAATTCTCTTAAAATAATTGTCGGACTTTGTCCATTTCGTAATAAATTTAATGTTGACTTGTGTATTTTTTCAGTCGGCTGATGAAATATATTTTTTGTAGCTGGATTTTGCGGATCATCATACTTGCCTATTTCGGCTTCATTTTTTGACTTCATTTGAATTTTAATCAGACAATCTGAAAAGAAGAGGAATAGTGTTTTGTATGCTTAAAGTGGACGAGTTCCTTCGACAAGTTTTCGTGACATTTGAAGTTTTCGCTTGTATCCGGCCATTTGCGTCGGCGAATGAATGCACAAGTCAGGCGGCTTTATGTGTTGTCAAGAAGAATGAATCATTATAGACGCCGTGTGTTTTGGTTTAAATTCCGTTTTTCTTTTCAATGATTCTTTTTCCTTTGTATGGCTTCCCTTACTTTCTCTTGCTCCTCCTCTTCCCCTTTAACTCTTCCCCTCCAACTCTTCCCCCTCCTCCTCCTCTTACTATTTCTTCTTATTGTCCTCTTCTTTGCTCATATTTCTTTTTCTTTCCCTCTTCTTCTTCTTGTCTTTGTGATTTCTTCCGCGAGACTTCTTTTTACCTTCTTCTTCTTCTTCTTTTTTTTCTTCTTCTTCTTGTCTTTGTGCTTTTTCTTCGAGGCTTCTTTTTAACTTCTTTTTTTCATCTTCTCTTTTTTCGTCTTCTTCTTCTTCTTCTTCTTCTTCCTCCTCCCTCTCTTCTTCTTCTTTTTTTCCTCCCTCTCTTCTTCTTCTTCCTCCCTCTCTTCTTCTTCTTCTTCTTCTTCTTCTTCTTCTTCTTCTTCTTGTCTTTGTGATATTTCCCCAGCCTTCTTTTTAAATTCTTTTTTTTCTTCTTCTCATATGTCTTCTTCTTCTTCTTCTTCTTCTTCTTCTTCTTCTTCTTCTTCTTCTTCTTGTCTTTGTGATTTTTCTTCGAGCCTTCTTTTTAACTTCTTTTTTTCTTCTTCTCTTTCTCCTTCTTCTTCCTCCCTCTCTTCTTCTTCTTCTTCTTCTTCTTCTTGTCTTTGTGATTTTGTGATAATTCCCCAGCCTTCTTTTTAACTTCTTTTTTTCTTCTTCTCATATGTCTTCTTCTTCCTCTTCTTCTTTTTCTTCTTCTTCTTCTTCTTCTTCTTGTCTTTATGCTTTTTCTTCGAGGCTTCTTTTTAACTTCTTTTTTTCATCTTCTCTTTCTTCTTCTTCTTCTTCTTCTCCTCCTCCTCCCTCTCTTCTTCTTTTTCTTCCTCCCTCTCTTCTTCTTTTTCCTCCCTCTCTTCTTCTTCTTCTTCTTCTTCTTCTTGTCTTTGTGATTTTTCTTCGAGCCTTCTTTTTAACTTCTTCTTTTTCTTCCTCCCTCTCTTCTTCTTTTTCCTCCCTCTTCTTCTTCTTCTTCTTCTTCTTCTTCTTCTTGTCTTTGTGATTTTTCCCCCAGCCTTCTTTTTAACTCCTTTTTTTTCTCTTCTCTTTCGTCGCCATCTTCGTTTTTTTCTACTTTTTCATTCCTTCATTTTCCTCGCAAGTTCTTAATGTCTTTTTTTCTGCCGATTCCTCCTTCTTCTTTTTATTCTTTTTCATCTTCTCGTCTTTTTGATTTCTTCCTCGTGCCTTCTTTTTACCTCCTTTTCTTCTCCTTCTTTTTCTTCTTCTCTTTCGCGCCTTCATTTTCTTTGCAAGTTCTTGGGGGTTTTTTTTTGCATTCTTCTTCTTCTTCTTCTTGTCTATGTGATTTCTTTCTTGAGCCTTATTTTTACCATCTTTTTCTTCTTTTTCGTGCCTTCATTTTCCTCGAGAGTTCTTGGTGTCTTTTTTTCTGTCTCCTCCTTCCCCTTCTCCTCCTCTTCCTCCTCCTCCTTCTTCTTCTTTTTCTTCTTCTTCTTCTTCTGTCCTGAAGTAAAAAAGTAACTCATACATTTCTCCTCTCTCACGTGTCAAACGTCTTATAGATTGAGTTGGATCTTTTCTAATTGATCTCTTTAGCTCTAAATTGAAATGATTATCCCTCTTCCTGTTGTCACCTCCTGATCTAGTTTTTCTCTACATTTCTCCCGTTTTTCATTACTTATTCACCGTTCCTGTGATCGTTCTTGAATGAAATTTAAACATGGAAGCCAAAGTATGAATGTTGGTACCATTAATGTAGACCTAAATGATCTTTTTCCTCTCAGCATTGCTCAATTGGGAAGACAGTGAGTCTGACCCAAAATGATTTTAAGCTGTTCTCTTTTTAGCTGAATAAAAGAGTTTTCATTTTCAGTGACTTTTAGGTCAAAT
>CAHIKZ030001223.1:247500-282500 GCA_903632075.3 Acanthosepion pharaonis
GTGTTCTCTCTCCTGGAAATGGCTGAATCGATTGCTGCTCTATTTTCACACCGACTGAACTTCCAAAATAAAATCTAAAGGAAACAATCGCAAATAATAAAGCAGAACATTAAAATAAAGAAACAAATAAATAAGGAAAAAAAAACAAAACAAAACCCTTTACTGACTTTTATGCGCCGCCATTTTGTAATGACATCCGTGCACTAAAATGGCGTCTACACGCGTTCTTCATAAATGGACGGAATGACGATTACTCTTTCTGGCCTTTTCGAATTTGACTGTCAGTGAACCCACATGTTTCCTCTTAGAATTCGAAATAACAATTTTTTTTTCGCTATTTGAAAACCATAAATAAAAACCAAAAATTTTATATTCCTTCATCTTACTCAAAAGCTTAAAACATGTAAAGAAAAAAAAACGGAAATTAATTTGACAAGCCATAGGAGTTACTTCGATCAGTCTGCCAATCGTTTTGCTTATTGATTAGTGCTGGTGCTTTCGAAAAATGGCAAATAAATTCACCGGCTAAAAATAAGAATCCATCTTTTTCATGTACTCTTTTTATCGGCATGAATAAAAGACTCGATCTGCCCACGCCGTCCATGGGCGATATTAAATATTAACAAACAAAACACTGTAAAACAAAAAGTAAGATATGTGTGGGTAACGTAACTGCTATCTTTTAATTTTTTTTTTAATCAATGTTCACCTAGTACAAGACGCAAGAGCCACTCAAGATAGAGGATTACTGAACAAGGTTACTGTCTGGATATAGGCATCAATTTGTAACGCGAAATAAAGGTAGCGTCATTTTCAGTTAAAATTCAGTCCTTTGAGGTCAGACGGGGGTGACTTCTTCAGGGCGGAGGACTGGGTGATGGCATATAGAAGTCTTGCGCTGCCCTTAACACATGGCTTTCCTCTCTGGGCTGTACCGACAAGATACAACAGAGACCATTGTATTTGGTGACGGTTTGGCTGTAGTTAACAGAATGTTGTTGACAGGGAACAGCCTTCGGGGCTTCACTCCGAGGTTTCCATCTGGATTTACCTCCATAGATTTTTCCGTGTTTTGGATATGATCGCAAGGCAACGGAGGCGTACAATCACGGATTTCCTTCAGTGGTTCTCGACCTGAATCCATATGGACCCTGGGGTTCATGTACCATAATTTGGGGTACACAGAAAAAATAGCAAATTGGGGGTCCAAGGTAATATTTTAGTGGTCCTTAGGGCAATTTCACTTCGTCACGATTGTTACAAATAAGAATTGGAATTTCTACAGTAATCTACGCCATATTAAAATACTAAAAATAGAAAAAAACAATTCTAAAACTGGCAGAAAATGAGAACAAGCGATATTAGTTAGCGCCCATTTAACTCTACCGGATGTTTTTGTTGCAGTTTTTTTGGCATATGTACTAGTGAGCTAGCCCAAATGACTTGACTCACTTTATAGTCCACCAATAGAAGGTTAACCAATCAGAAGACGTAAAATATTCAATCCTTCGTGTATAAAGGCGGCCATTTTGTTTACTCTCTCCGAATGTCGAGTGCCATCTAGTCAGGTGAAAGAACAGAAGGAAGAACTACTGAACTACGCCTGCTACTTTACCAAAATATCCACTGCTAACCTGAACGACGCTTTCCTACTGTATTCGAAATATTCACTGCTAACCTCTGGATTCTGTACGCAAAGACGACCGTCATCATGAACAACAGTTTTGATTGTAAAAAAGTTGAATAAAACTGAGAAAGATATATAAAGGAAGGATCATATATATATATATAAATATATATATATATATATATATATATATATATATATATATATATATATATATCTTACTTATTATAAAACTCAGGTTGTGTGTGTGTGTGTCTGTACGTTTATATATTGGATCGGATTTTCTACATTTTTCAACCGATTTCAACAAAACTTCACAGGACTGCGTAAAAATACCTTGCGGTGGTTCTGACAGCGCCAAAAATTGGAAAAACACAATTGTTTTTGCACGAAATGAATTTGAAAACACGATTAAGTCGCCAGAATGAAAGGGGCACAACTCATATCGAGTTATACTTAATATAAAACCCAGGTTGTTTGTTTGTGTTTGTGCGTGTGTGTGTTCGTTTATATATGGGATCGGATTTCCTACATTTTTCAACCGATTTCAACAAAACTTCACTTTTTTTTTGGCAGGTAGTGTTTCTTATTGTCTTGCACACTTTTTTTTATTTTTACATTCAGAATGCATTAAAAATTACATTTACAAGACAATTGTTTATAATAAAATTCTATTCAATCGATAGACTCATAACGATTGAAAACAATGTTTTTGTTTAAGTTTTGGTTTGACCAATTCGTAAAAAAAAAACTAATTAAGACATGCATGTCCGTCAACCTTAAACAATAATCTTTGTCAATTTTATTTTTCAGTCTTTATGATGGTCGATACTTGATCTATCTCTTACTGTTACATCCCCGGGCAACGCCGGGCCCTACTTCTAGTATATATATATATACAGGGTGTTGCAGTTAAATCCGTCACTCGACAAAAGAAGAAGCCTGCGGAAGTGATAGCCTGGTTTGGGTTCAAGAGGACCATGGTCATGGAAATTTGGAGGAAGTGGAAAGCGAGTGAAAAGAAGGACGAGTTTACTGCCAAACGAAAGGCCTACAACGTTCGTTCTTTGGCCGTTAGGACCGTCGAGTTCGTCACCACCGTCAAGGAGACAGTCGACAATGATGGAAGCCAGAGCTACGCGAAGATCAGCAACAGGAAGAACGACAGGTGGATCTGGAAAGACATCCAGGATGCTCCCGTCGTGAAGCATACGAAGTTTCCCTCCTCCGTCATTGTCCTTGGCGTCATCTCCAGCGAGGGGGTCGTCATACCTCCGTTCTTCTTTTAAAAGAGCCTGAGAGTCACCGTAGAGATCTACCAGGAGGTGCTAAGGAGCGTGGTGAAGCCCTGGATGGATGAGATCACCGTCGGACGCCCCCACGTCTTCCAGCAAGACTCCGCTCCTGTATATATATATATGAATTACTTATATATATATATAAAGGAAAATTCTATAAAGATTATAATGATGGCAGTGTGTCATTGTGTGACACTTTTTAAACTTTACACCTAGTGGCCGTAATCCATCATATCATACCATTTTGTAATTATTTTACTTGCACGAGAGCGAAAAGATGTTGACAGATTTGGTTTACGCGCGAATCAGAAACGGTAGATATCTGTTTGGTGTGTGCGTTAAACGAAGCCGTAAACGTAGGTTTGGTTTACGCGCAATTCAAAGATGGTAGACATAAATTTGGTTTGTACGAGGGTTAAAAAAGAAAGAAAGAAAAGATTTGGTTGGCACAAAAGTAAAAATTGTACACATAGGCATAGTAAATAAGTACCCATCTTTTTCGTGGGAGGCTAGAGTAATTCTAAAAAAAAATATTTCTTAGTTCTTGAAATTACACCAGAAATTAAAGTCTGAAATATTTTGGATTGAAGGAAACTTATCATGTTTCATTTTGCAAAAAGAATTTCTTCTGAAGTCAATAAGTTCTTTTTGTATTTTACTAAGCTTCTTCGGTGTTATTTATTTATTTGTTAGATGAAAGGATATATGTTTTAAATGCGTGTAAGCAGCTTTCTGAAAAATCTTGAAAATGGCTTTCAAATGACTTCTACTAATTTTTGTTTTGTATTGCTTAACACTTTGATGTTAATTGTTCTGGTGAACTTTGCTCCATGGCACATAGACTTTAAGAATTTAAGCGCAGTACGAGATTGGCGTCAAGGTCTCATAGTTGAAATGCCTAGATGTAACCGTAAGTCCTATGCCAACAGTTTCTTCATCGCACATCTCGCTTGTGGAACTCTCTTCCGGCTTCATGCTTTCCCGTCAACTTTGATTTTACAAAAGATAAAATGCAATGTCAATCATTGTCTTCTGTATTTTTAATGCTTGTTCTTTTATTGCTCGTTCTCCTTATTACTAGTTTTTTTTTTCTTATGTTCTCTACTCAGCATCTTCTTGCATCTTAGGGGCTTTATTATCTTCCTTGAGTTGAAATGATTAAAAAAATAATATAATAATAATATTAAATGATAAGGGTCGTGGCCAGAGACTTCAATTTTTTTTTTCTTTTACTTTTAGAAATATTTACAGTCTCTGAGGTATATATTTACTGATAGTACCGTGGCCGTAAAGAGAGGGATCAGTTTATATATTAATTGTAATATAGAACTGATCCCCCAATTAATTCCTTAATCAGTGTTCTTTTATTATTCTCCTTAATAGTATTATTCTTTTTTCTAACACTTAGTAATCTCTTGCGTCTTAGCGGCTTTCTTGCCTTGTTTGGGGTGAAAAAAATAATAAGAATTTTATAATAATAATATAAAATGATCTTGGCCAGAGATTTCGATTGTTGCTTCTTTTCTTTTACTTTTATACTTATTTACAGTCTCTGGAATATAAATATATGGAAACTACCGTGGCCATAAAGAAAGGGATCAGTTTATATATTGATTGTTATATATAACTGATCTTCCACTTTATATCCATTTAGAATTAAAATGGCTCGATGTAACCGTAGGTTCTATGCTAACAGTTTCTTCTCTTGCACTTTTCCCTTGTAGGACTCTCTTCCGGCTTCTTGCTTCCTTGTCAACTTTGATTTTATGTAAATGCGATGCCAATTCTTATCTTCTTAAGTTCTGTTCTTTTATTGTCCTATTAAGTGAGTTCTTAATAGTGTCTTTTTACTTTTTACTCATATTTTCTAAAACTCGGTAACCCTTTGTTTCTTAGTGGCTTTATGACCTTGCTTGTGGGGGGAATGATCAAAAATTTTCATTCCTCGTTCTTTTTCTTCATTCGTATGTTTCTTCTTTTATGTGCCAAGTACATTCAAACACGGGAGATCATGGCTCTCCACAACTTCCTGTCTTTTGTTAGTCTAAGTAAAGTCTATGAATTTAAGAACTGTATTAGATTATCGGCAAGGTCTCATCATTTTACAGTTGAAATGGCGAAATGTAATGAGTTGCTTTGGTGTAAGGGATACTGTAGTATGTTCGGGTCAGTAATCGTGGCTAGCAAAATCTAAGATAAATCAGATTTAAGACAAGCCTTCCCCTATCCCTCTTTTTGGCCTTGTGCCTAATTTTGGTATTTTCAAAATAATCATTTCTTTCCGCTATGGTTAAAGAGACTCTGAGGGTGTGGTGGATATAGTAAGATTGGTAAGCAATGGTACAGTGTTTTTTTTTTTTTTTTTTTTTTGTTTCTTGTATATAAATTGTATTCATTGTAAATATTCATCAGGGTTTCATTTTTAAATGTTGTTATTTTATCACTCCCTTCTTCAGAAAAGTGTACATATGGGAACTAGTTAAGACTTCATAGAGACACTGAGGTATTATGGTGACTGCAGTAAGAATGGTAAGTAACAATGTGTTGTTTTGGTGTAAGGAATAATGTGGTATGTTTGCATCAGTAATTGTGGCTAGCTAAGTTTTAAGATAAAACAGATTGAAGACAAGCCTTCTCCTATCCTTTCTTTTGGCCTTGTGCCACAATTTTGTATTATAACAAAATAAATATTACTTTCCTCTCTTAGGTACCTAAACTTTCTGAATATACGCACAGTACTTGATTGGCGGCAAGGTCTCATCATTTTATATTAGAAATACCTAGATGTAACCGTAAGTTCTATGCTAAGAGTTTCTTCTCTCGCACTTCTCAACCGGCTTCTTGCTTTGCCGTCAACTTTAATCTTCAAAAGATTAAATCCAATATCAAATGTTATTTTCTTTTTTTAATTCTTGTTTTTATTTTATTTTCAATTTAGTTATTTTTGATAATGCAGCAATTAAAAAAAAGCCTCCCAAATGAAACCTCAATATTTGTTACAGAAGCCAGAGCGACAGATATAGCTCGTGATCAGCAAAGAAAAATCTAAGATAAAACAGATTGAAGACAAGCCTTCCGCTACCCCATTTTGGGCCTTGTGCCACATTTTGGTATTTTCAAAATAAACATTTCTTTCCTCTATGATTATAGAGACTCTGAGGTATGTGGTGGATGTAGTAAGATTGGTAAGCAATGGTACACTGTTGTTTTTTTTTAGTTTCTTGTATAAATTGTATTCATTGTAAATATTCATTGGGGTTCATTTTTAAATGTTGTTATTTTATCACTCCCTTCTTCAGAAAAGTGTACATATGGGAACTAGTTAAGACTTCATAGAGACTCTGAGGTATTATGGTGACTGCAGTAAGAATGGTAAGTAACAAATCATTTTTCTGATTCTATATTAGTATTAATATGTAACAAAAACAAAAGCTGAAAAACCCTTTGATAGCTAAAATAATGGGAAAAAAATCCATGCCCTACCTACTTCTAAAAAAAATTCTGTTTATCTGGATTCCTAGCCATCAAAGGCAATGATAGAGCAGATAAAAGTGCTAAACAGGCATTAAGAGTAGCACCTGAAAATTACCAAATCCCATAGACTGACCTAAAATCATTAATTAAGAAACACATACAAAATCAATGGCAGGGAAAAATGGAGTTGAAAAAATGGCAAAATAAACTAAATACAGTCTTACCAACTCTCAGGGGGTTAAAAAAACCTGCCATTATGGAAAATCCCGAAGGAAAGAGGTTATGATAAAACGACTGCCAATAGGTCACACTAAAATGATGCATTCATTATCACTAAAAGAAGAAGCAGTTCTATAATTCCTGGCATACCAAACCCAGTATACAGTAAAATATTTTCTAACTGAATACATTGATCTTTACTCTAAAAAACAGAATTTTTTCAAGGCAAACAGTCTAAAAGAACTAATCGAAAATATTAAAATAAATAGAATTATAACATTCCTGAAATCAGTTGGATCATATCTGGAGGCACGGTGGAGCAGTGGTTAGCGGCTTGGATTGAGGAATCGCAGAGCCGAGTTCGAATTCCAGTCGAATCCACTGCATTCACTTACGTGCTAACACCCTTGGGAAAGGTATGTATCCTCTTCATCTCCCTCCAGCTATGGGTAAAATAGCAGGACAGACTGGGTTCTATAGCCTTGGATAGCAACTGGTCTAGGAGAAGGACAACTCTGAATTCAAAGCCTGCGGAGGGTCGTTTGGGAACCTTGTGGCATGCATTCGGTGCACTAGGTTTCTGTATTCGTCCCTCCAAATAGTGTGGCTGGTCCTGCACAAGGCCTTCACCACTATAAACAAATCTCATGTGCCGATGTCGGTTTCCTGGGGACTTATCGGTCTGACCCTCATACGTCGGACGCGACGGGAGAGTCTGTTATATATGTATATATATATATATATATAGAAAAAGTTGCAAATTAAAAAATAATAATGTTTTTTATTAGAGTATTTATATATATATATAAATATGTAGTTTTGATATTTCAGATCGACCTCGATCTTTCTTCAGAAATAACTGTTTTTAGAGGTTTGTTTACAAGTAGCGTCCGTCGCGAGATGCGGACGTCACGTGATATGGAACGCCACTGTGTTCGAATATTCTTAACGTAAATCTAACTGTAATAATAATTTAGATTTTGTTTAAAAAAAAAAAAATTAACTATATTTTTCTTTTTTTTCTGCGTGTGTATGTGAAACTGAAATCAGAATCTATCAATAAACATTTGCAGTTTTCTAATCAGTGTCCTGGTTGATTAAAGTGTTTAGCTATGGGGGAATAAGGATTGTTTTGATGTATGGTTTGTTTATGATTGTTGAAGCGAAATCTAAAATTATTTCCAGATTCACCAATATATCCACTATTAGAACATAAGGTGCAGAATAAATAGTAGATTATATTATGGCTATCACAGGTGAGGTGAGGTGGGTGTATCTTGATATTGGTGTATATATATATAAAATCAAAGATTGTCCATTTTCCCTAAATAAACCAGTTTAGGCATAAAATGACTCTGAAGGGTTTATATGCCGTTAAAAATGCACTTAAATAGTTCTTAATAGTGTGTTTTTTTGTTTTGTTGTGTTGTTCTTTTTCTCATATTCTCGCACACCCAGTGACCCCTTTGCGTCTAAATGGCTTCATTATCTTACTTGAGGTGAAATAACTAAAAATATTTTCCTTTCTTTTTTTTTTTTTTTTTTTGGCAATTCTTGCCTCTCTAAATGCCTCTTCCTACGTTGTCACATTAGATATAAGATCTTCAAAAGTTTAAGTGTTCTGACTAAATTTCTGGGATCAGATATTGTAACTATTTCACTATTTAGGTTGTTTGGCTCTTGCCATATTTACGACGTTTCGGCTGTTGTACGCTCCGGCCTTATTCAGGATTTGTCTGTATTTCTCAGATGCGATATAGAAACTATTTACTGTATTTAAGTTATTCGGACTGTTTCCCTCATCTTTATTGCCATATTCACGGTGTTTCGACCGTTACATGCTTAAGCCTTCT
Organism: Acanthosepion pharaonis; assembly: GCA_903632075.3. NCBI lineage: Eukaryota > Metazoa > Mollusca > Cephalopoda > Sepiida > Sepiidae > Acanthosepion > Acanthosepion pharaonis. Next base: position 255,972 of record CAHIKZ030001223.1, read on the forward strand.
TCAGGATCTGTCTATATTTGTGAGATGATGTAATTATTTTCATTATTTACGTTGCTAGGACTGTTGTCCTCATCTTTATTGTAATATTCACGATGTTTTGGCTGCTTTACGCTCCGGCCTTCTTCCGGACCTGTCTGTATTTCTCAGATGCGATATAGAATCTATTTACACTATTTACGTTGTTCGAACTGTTGTACTCATCTTTATTTCCATATTCACAACGTTTCGACTGTTGCACGCTCCGGGCTTCGTCAGGATCTGCCTATATTTCTCAGATGAGATATTGTAACAATTTTCACTACTTACGTTGTTCTGACTGTTGTCTTCATTTTTATTGTCAGATTGACGGCGTTTCGACTGTTGCACGCTCCGGGCTTCGTCAGGATCTGCCTATATTTCTGAGATCTGGTATTCTAACTATTTGCCCTATTTACGTTGTTCGGACTGTTGTCCTCATCTTTATTGCCATATTCACGACGTTTCGGCCGTTCTAGGTCAAGGCCTTAATCTCCCTTGCTAAGACAACTCTCCAAGTTTTTTGTTCTGTCTGCAGGTCACTTCTGGGTGAATCAAACAATGCTTTTATCCACTGGGTCATATGTCCTGGGGGACATTAGTAAGCGAACAGAGTTCATATTGACAATTTTTTTGTTATTATTGTCTTTTCTTTATCTAGTTCTCTGTATTACAAGTTCCCATATTTTTTTATCTCTACGCTTGGACGACTCAGGGGATATTTGTAGCCTAACATATATGCTGATTCTTTAAGTTTTCCTATTTTCCCGTGATGTTCACTGTCTATTATTTCAATTTTACATTAACATCTTTTTTCATTTTACTTTTTTACCCACAGTAAACCATTGCGTTTTATCGTCACTATGACCTTGCTTGAGGTGAAACAAACAAATGTTTATGTTTATTCATTTTTCTTTTATATGCTTTCGGGCTTTTTTTCGACCTTCGACCTTCTCCGATGATTCTGCCGTCTGCTCTCGTAGATTAGATATTTATATGACTTCCTCTCACTAGGTTACATAATTACAGCTGGGTTCACTTCCATTTTATGTTGAAGCTGTTCCGGACATCTTTTGAGGCCCGATTTTGCACTTGTTGTCTATTAGGTTACCATCTTGAAGACTGGGTCTTTTTATGTTCGCCAGTGACACAAGTGCATAATTTTCTTTGGAATCTCCAGTTTGCCAAGTACAAATAGAATCATCATATATATTTTTGATCAAAGTTTCTTGATAGACATTATATTCTATTCAGCCATCTCATATTGACTAGACAGCGTCACATGTTAAATCAGCATTCCAAATTATTGATCGAAAACCAATGTTTGGCACCATTCTGATTTTGCGTAGTTGCAGAGTTGCCATTCGTAGATGAGAAAATATCGATCTTTGGCTAATTATTTACAGCAATTTGAAAAAATTCTCAGACACGCTGAACTGCAAACTCTAGAAATCGGAAAATACCCTGCCATATACAAACTCTTTCTAAGATCAATGGTTAAAAATATAATTGTAAAATAATAATAATAATAATAATAATAATAATATATATATATATATATATATATATATATATATATATATATATATATATATGTATATATCAGGACTTATACCAAAATAAATATATATATATCATGATTTATACCAATATATATATATATATATATATATATATATATATATATATATATATATATATATATATATATATATACCAAAATATATATAAAATATATATATATACCAAAATAAATATATGAAATAAAATAAAATAAAACACCAACAATCACTTTTTAGTTCAAGCTACCACGACAGTAATTACATTTATTGTTTTGATCATTCTCCCACCACCATTACTAATCACTTCTACCAATTTACAATAACTATTAGCTACTTATATTATCATTGCCACCAATCCCCTTACAACATTACTATCACATCACAGCTACTATTATCATATAAACCCGCTATAATTATTAACGTAAACTACCCCCTCCCCCAGCATATTAAATACCACCATAAAAATAACCAATAAGGATTACAAACTGAAATTTCTACCAGTTACATATACAGTCAGCTAAAACAAGCAATAACCAGCTTTAAAATAAGAACAAATAAATTTTTAAAAAATTGAAAATAAAAATAATAGCAATTTTAACCTATCATAATTTTACACAGACCCCTCCACACACACACACACACACGTATATACGTGCATGCGAAGAAATATTATTCAGCGAAAAAATAGAAAAATGCTCTGATTGCTGACATGTATACATTCACGAGATATTTTCGCTACACTTCCGATCTTTGAATTTCAACATACAAATGCGTATGCATAGAGACAACACCACCCATATGCATACATATGTCAAATCCCATACTGTCCACGGACGAGCGATTGTGTATGTGTGTCTGCGTACCTCATCGGGTGTACGGACATGAATCTATGTTTGCGCTAGCAGGATGACATCACGACGACGATTCCTCCCCCCATTCCCATATTAATACCAATACACGCAATCTATATAAACCCAAAATTTGTAAAATTAATCAGTTTGTCTGACGATCGCAAAAGTGTGAAACCCAGGGTTACAAACTCACATCAATCCAACCATATATATATATATATATATATATATATATATATTGATACATGTCTCATTACATAATATAGACATGTGTTGTCTATTTGTTTTATGTAATTTTTTTTTATATCGTCTGATAACCTTAATAACATTATCATTAAACGAATAAAGTAAATCACAATATTGATACATATTTTTTAATCCAGTCTAAGCTTTCGGCTTACAGAAGCCATTATCGAAGATGACAATTACATTACAATATATTAAACAATACACGGACAAAACAATAATGATACTCTGTTTCTGTTTACATGGAAGATTTCCAAGCAACGACAAACTCGTGCATATAAGACGCTAAAAAGAAAAATCGCACCTCAACACATGACGTCACACATGATCACGCGAGAGTGAATTCAAGAAGTATTAGTATGGGAAGCCGTTGGTATAAACCAATGAGCTTGTTACCAATTATAGACATTTAAATGTCTATAATTGGTAACAGAATACCAACGGCTCCCTATACTTAATAATTCTCGTTTTCACTCTCGCGCAGACATGTGTGACGTCATGAGCTGCGGTGCGATTTCGCTTCGATTTATATATATATATATATATATATATATATATTTGAATTTGGAGGTCTGATGAATTGCATCGTGATTACGATTCCAATGTAATAAATTATAACCATAGAATATTAGTGTTTGAGCCTTGTATACATATATATATATATATATATATATATATGTGTGTGTGTGTGTGTGTGTGTGTGTGTGTGTGTGTGTGTGTGTGCCTTTGATCGAGTGAAGCCTGTGGATTTTCGAGCGGACCATTATTCGTCGAACCTACAGACTGGCGCTACAGAATCTCAATAAACAGTAACAGAAAATAGAAACCACATCACTTGAGGACTTCCAATACCATCAACAGATAAAATGGATATAACGGAATCCGAAGAGAAAAAAAGACCAAATCAAAGTCTTGGCATTCCACATTACTTCAAATAAAATTTTAAGAAGGAAACCCTGCCACCGTCAATAGTGGAAAGAGTGATAACAGCTACTGGGATTGAGAAGAGAAAGTAATGACGTTGACATTCCGCACTACTTCAAACAAAAGGTTAGGAAGGAAACGGCCCATCAACACTGGAAAGAGCGATAACAGCTACTGGACTTGAGAAACCTATTTTCCTGAAAAATTGTTTTAAAAGAAAGATTTTATAAATGTAAGAGAAAATAATGACCTAATCAAGACGTTGACTTTCCACACTACTTCAAACAAAAGGTTAAGACGGAAAAGGTCCATCAATACATGAAAGAGCGATATCAGAAAGAAAGATTTTATAAATTTCAACGGACAGTAGTAAAAAATGCTTTGTCAATAAATGCCGAATATTTTCTCTTTCACGTGCCGAACGTCTTATAAATTGAGTTGGATCTTTTCTAATTGATCTCTTTATCTCTAAGTTGAAATCATGTTACCTCTTCATGTTGTGACCTCCTAATCCAGTTTTCCTCTCTACTGATCCCTCTTTTTTTAAACATATTCACCGTTCTCTTGATGGTCCTTGAATGAACTGTGAAGATGGAAGCCAGAGTATGAATTAATGAAGGCCTGAATGATCTTTTTCCTCTCCCCATTACTCAGTTGGGAAGATAGAGTGGGGCTGCCACAAAACGATTTTAAGTTGTTCTATGTCTAGCTGAATAACGCAAAGTGTTTTTCAGTAATTCTTACGAAAAATGGTGTCAAGATTGAAAAAAAAAGAAACCTAATTAGTTTATTGATTTTTTAGATATTAAACTTTTTGTGGGAGGGACTATTTTGCTGTAACATGCGGTACACACACACACAAACACACACACACACACACACACACACAAATATATATATATACATATATATATATATATATATAATTATTATAAAGAAACAAATTTCAATTCTAGGGAAACAAATTATAATCATGAAACCTTGTTTCTTTATAATAATTGATATTGGCTCTGTTTATACATTGAGGTCTCTGGATTATATCCTCCTTGTAATTACCCATACAGATTACCAAACATATTATAAACTATATATATATATATATATATATATATATATATATATATATATATATATATATATATATAAAAGTGAACATTAAAGTCAACACATACAGGCGACAGACTGTTTCATGCCAGGCGCAATCGTCAGGCATGAAACAGCCTGTCGCCTCTAAGTGTTGACTTTAATGTTCACTTTTTATATTTACACACGCTCTATATCTGACATTGAGCACTTTATCCCATAAATATAGCACAACAGAGTATATTTCTTCATATATATATATATATATATATATATATATATATATGTGTGTGTGTGTGTGTGTATTCTTTTGTATTGGTTTTTAAGAATTTATTTATATTATTGAATCCTATTCTTATATATATATATATATATATATATATATATATATATATATATATATATATATATATGCATGCATACTAAAGGGATATTTGGGGTAAGCTGGTAGGTTTCCCTGTCTCTAGGATTTATTTTAATTATTCCGCTCTGCTTAGCGTATTGAGCACTCTACGTTTTAGAATTACTACTAACTTGTGTTTTTTTTAATTTGAACTAAAGCCTTAAAGGCACTGGTCGATTTATTCCGCCCTGTTTGGATGTTTTAGCTCTTTCTTTTTTTTTTTTTTTTCCAAATTTTCTTCGGTACCGATTTGTTTTTACAAATTGAACTATCTGAGTTTTTTTCCAACAAATTGAATATATATATATATATATTTTATATAATATATATATATATATATATATATGTGAAAGTGAATATAAATATAAATATATATATATTATATATATATATATAAATATATATAGACTCATATTGGTTGGATAGATGAAAAAGCTTTAGATCGTCAGACAAACAAATATATATATATGACTCATTCATACAAAAAGTAGATTAGTAAAGTTAATGATATAAAATGGTGAAACTCTTCGCAAACAAAATTTTAAAATTGCATTCACCTACGAACCACTCGATGAATATTATCATCCTTGTTTTTAATAACTACAAGCTGTATAATGTCTTTTTTAATCTGCTAGTACTTTCAACTGTACATTCAGTCATCCTCAGGCAAAGAAATTATTTTGTTTTTAGTAAAATTCAGGTAGCATCAGTGACGAAAATTTAAATGTGAATCGAAATATGTTTTTTTTTAGAAATATGTTATTGTTAACGGATAAAAACTTTTGGAGCGTGCAGTCGCAACGCTAAGTTTGAATTTTTTGTTTTTTGAAAATTTAAGAGAGTGCGTTTTTTACAAATATGGTAATTTGAGAATTTTTTTGTTGTAGGAGTTTATCAGTCAATGTGGCATGAACTATATAGTTCAATAAATAGTGTAATGTCTCAGTTGTTATCCCGAAAATTTGTACGTCGGATCAGATCTTTTTAAATCAAATATGTGGTGCAGTTCAATTTATATTACAATAAATCATTCATACAAAAAGTAAATTAGTAAAGTTAATGATATAAAATGGCGAAATCTCTTCGCAAACAAAATTTTATAGTTGCATTAACCTACGAACCACTCGATGAATATTATGTTCCTTGTCTTTAATAACTACAACCTGTATAAGGTCTTTTTTTAATCTGTAAGTACTTTCAACTGTGCATTAGTCATCCTCAGGCATGGAAAATATTTTGTTTTTAGTAAAAACCAGATAGCATATATATATATATATATATATATATATATATTATTTATTTACATATATATTTATTTATTTACAGTCGGTATATACTTATATGTACAACAAAAATGTATTTCTGTTTCCTCACTTCACAAACCAGTACCCAAGAGAAAATAAGGAATAAAAAAAGAAAGAATATGAAATTGAGGCGAAAACAATCGTCCAGAATTCAAGATCAGAGTCCAAAGAAAAAAAACTCCAAACGAGAAAAGTAGCTACGTAAAGTGCTCAATATACGAAGTAGAGCAAGCCTAATATATATTTATGTATATGTATATATATATATATATATATATATATATATATATATATATATATATATATATGTTTTTAAAGTCGGTTTATACTTATATGTACAAAAGAGATATATTTCTGTTTCGTATTTCCCAAGTTTATAGGTCCGCTATGTTTCCAACAAAAATTCATAGTAAATCGATCCAATCATTAAAAGACGTTTTCTAACAACGCTACGGTAACATATTCGATATATTTCATAGTTAGGGCGTCCTAGTGTATAGCGTATCACCTTTATGTGAAGAAAGCCTTCAGAAAGGTGTTTTTTTTAAACGTTTACGCCAAATGTAAACAAACCATAGAGATTGTATACGAATATATATTTTATACCGAATTAAGGACTTAAATGAAAGGTTTTTTTCCCGAAATAACTTTCTTGTACACCTCAGTTGATGTTATTATTGTCTCAATTCGATATTAAAATATCAGTTAAAAGTTCCTTGAATTCTCAATTCAGTTATAAAACTGAGATTTTATCTCCTTTTGTGATTAGGGGCTAGGTTTTTGTTCGTCGGATTTTTACCCGCTGGGTTTCGTCTTGTTAACATTCAGTCAGTTATCTGCTTAGGCGATCATGTATCTTTCGATACATGACTGACGAAGCAGATTTTTTTTTCCCGCGGTAGGTTGCCATTTCTTTCTGCGGTAGACCAGTTGCCATCCAAGGCTATAGAACCCGGTCTATCCTGCTATTTAACCACAACTGTGGAGTAGGGCTGAGAAGAAGATATCTACTTGGTTTCGCACTGAAGCCAAGTAGATATCTTTTTTTTCTATGCAATCAAAACGAAATTATTCATTCGGTATCGGCTTTATGTGAAGAAAGCCTTCAAAAAGGTGTTTGTTTTTTTAACGTTACGCCAAATGTAAACAACCAAATTAAAGCTTTAAATAAAGGGTTTTATTCTCGAAATAACTTTCTTGTACACCTCAGTTGATGTTATTATTGTCTCAATTCGATATTAAAATTTCAGATAAAAGTTGCTTTAATTTTCAATTTAATTATAAACTGGGATTTTATCTCCTTTTATGATTAGGGGCTAGATTTTTGTCCGTCGGATTTTTGCCCGCTGGGTTTTGTCCTGTTACCATTCACCGATCCTAAATCTCGGTGATGCAATGGGATGGTGTTATTTTAAATTTTTGGTGTACTTCATGATGCTGTTAACTTTGTCAAATTCAGTTTTATGTTCAGATCTTTTTGCCAAGATCCGGGAGAAGTGATAGAATTCATTTTATTTAAAGTGACATATCCTGAGCGAAAAAATAAAATCTTACCAGGCGATATGTTTTTTCCAAGATTTTCTTTCTTTTTCTCTCCTTCTTTTTTTCTTTTCCCATTCTGCCTTTTTCTTTCTTTATATTTTCAATCCTTTTCTGTTTTTTTTTCTTTTTCTTTCTTCCTCCGTCTTCATTCTTTTATCTTTCTACCATTTGTTTCTTTGTCTCTTTCTCTCTATTTCTTTATACACTTTTCCTTTTAGTTCGATTTACTTCTTTCTTTCTTTCTTTCTTTCTTTTCCAAATTATTATTTTACTATTCTTTCTTTCTTTCTTTCTTTCTTTCTTTCTTTCTTTCTTTCTTTCTTTCGTTCGTTCTAAACGCTTTCATTTCTTTGTTTTCTCCTCATTTCTTTTTTTATTTATTTCTTTTCATTCTTCCTTCATTTTTATTCAGATGCTTTCTTTCTTCTTTTCCTAATCAATATTTTAATTATTTCTTTTTAAAACCTTCCATTTTCTTTGTTTCGTCTTCTTTCTTTCTTTCTTTCTTTCTTTCTTTCTTTTTCTTTCTAAGCTTATTCATCATTCTTTCTTTACTTCAACATTATTTTTATTCTTTTTTAAAAACCTTCCATTTAAAGAATTTAAAAAATCAAAACCTTTCGCCATCTTTCTTTCACTCTTTTCCTGTTTCTTTTCCTTCTTTCTTTCTTAATCTTTTCGATATTTTTTCCTTTCTACTCAAATTCTTTCCGTCTATATTTCTCTCTTTCTTTACATTCTACCTTCCTTTTTGCTTATATTCTTTCTTTCTTTTTCTTTCTTTTCCTTCTTCCTTCCGTTTTACTCATATTCTTTCATTCTTTCTTTCTTTTTTACTCGTGTTCTTTCCTTCTTTCTTTCCTAAATCAATATTTATATTCTTTCTTTTAAAAACCTTCCATTTTGTTTCGTCTCCATTTCTTTCTTTCTTTCTTTCTTTCTTTCTTTCTTTCTTTCTTTCTTTCTTTCTTTCTTTTTATTCATGTTCTTTCTTTCTTTCTTTCTTTCTTTCTTTCTTTCTTTCTTTCTTTCTTAATCGATGTTTATATTCTTTCTTTTTAAAATCTTCCACTTCTTTGTTTCGTCACTATTTCTTTCTTTCTTTCTTTCTTTCTTTCTTTCTTTCTTTCTTTCTTTCTTTCTTTCTTTCTTTCTTTCTACGTATACTCATTCTTTCTTTCTTTCTTTCTAAGCATATTCATCTTTCTTCCTCATTATTTTTATTCTTTATTTGTAAAACCTTCCATTTGAAATCTTTTGTCCTCTTTTCTTTCTTTCTTTTCTTTCTTTTTTCTTTCTTCTCCTCTTTCTCTTTTCTTTCTTTCCTAACCTTTTCTTTCTTTCTTTATTTCTTTCTTTCTTTCTTTCTAAGCCTTTTCATTCTTTCTTTCTTTTTTGCCGTAATCTCTCATTTTGTTAATTTTTCAGAAATTCTTCTTCTTTTATTGCCCACTCTTTTTAATAATTCATTCTTTTTCATTCATTCTCTCCTTTTCATTCCTGCTTTCTTCATTCATTTTTCTTCATTCATTTTTTCTTCAATCATTTTTTTCTTTTCTCAATATCTTTATCCTTATTTTCGACGTAGCTGATTAGTACTTTTTCTCTGATATTCATCTTCTGACGCAAGTAATTGTCTAACACCAGTGACACGTACTCAGTCCAACCCCTATTTTTTTTTTATTTTTATTATCTACCCTCATCTATTACCCATCCAAAAAACAAAAAAAAAACAAACAAACAAAAAACAAACATAATTTCATCCACACCCCACATATGTCACCCCCCCCCCCCAACACATCCTAACATAAATAAATGAGATTCCCTTCACTGTTTAATTATGATTTTATCTCTGCCTTCCGATTGGTCAATATTCAGATCTCGCGAGAAAACTGATGGCTTGTCAGCTGAACTGATTGGATTATATTATTACGTCGCTCGGCTTTTGGGAGTGTCGCTTTCTTCAGTGAGGAATTTTTTATGCTTGGTCGTTTGAATTCATTTGGTTATTGTATATTTATTTATTTTTTTATTGCAGGAGGGTATTTTTGTTTTTTTACATTTAAGTTATGTTTTAGAGATTTCTTTTACTTTTCTTGAAGCCGAAAATGTTATGAGTAGGTTTATTTGATGGATAAATTTGGGTGGAATTAGATTGTGAAAAAATAAAACAACAATCTTTGCAGTTACGCTAAGAAATGCTTAAATATCTAGTTAAAGGTAGACATGAATCAACAGCTAAAACCTAAAAAATATATTACATGCATACAAATGTATTCTTTCTTTCATACTCTCAATTTTTGTCTGTCTGTCTGTCGGTCTGTCTCTCAAAGACACACGCACACAAATACACACTCAATCAAGTCCCGTAGACACCACAGGAGTAAGGCAGCACAGATTTCAAATCCCGTAGATTCCTTCAACCTTTTACAGAAACATTTTTTAGATAGTAAGAATTTTTTTTGAGATAATTATTTACTGAGAGAAGTCCTGTTAATTAATCCAACGCTTGGGGTAGCAGAGTGTGGGGGCCACAGCTCTCAATCCACTTAAACTCCCTAAGGAGTATGAGACCACAGAACTTAAGTCCTGTAGATTCCCGCAGGAGTATGTGGCAACAGATCTTAAGCCCCATAGACTCAATCAGGAGTATGGGACCACAGCTCTAAATTCATGTACTCACTCAGGAGTATGGAACCACACCTCTTAAGTCATGTAGATTCCCGCAGGAGTATGGGGCAACAGATCTTAAGTTCCATAGACTCAATCAGACGTATAGGACCACAGATCTCCATTCATGTACTCACTCAAAAATATGTGCGACATCTCTCATCCCCGATAATCCTGAGGGAGTATCGGGCCACAATTAGGTATTGCTGCTGTGCTTTCCATAGTAAAGAGTATATTTTATGTGATGGAGTTGGTAGACCTATGACCAAACTTAGGTATCGCTACTTTTTAAGGTATATCTTTGGTGGTAAATCGTAAATAAAAGTTTCCTTAATTAAGTGCTAATTAACCAAATTTGGGATTTTTTAAAAATCAATTCGCCCCAAGCAAAGCAACAATGTCACTAAGCCGCAAGTGGCTACTGGGAGTGAAAGAGAATGAAAATATTTTACAAGGATCGATCCAAAACAAGGAACAACGGAGAAACATCTATGCCTGTTCAAAAGACCGAGGAGTTGTGTAAACCGGGTAATAGGCGAACCTATCTACTCCTATTGAGGAGAAAAATAATTAGTAAATACAATTTCACTGTTTAGACGGAGACGTAAGAAGCAAAGGAGACGTCGGAAGGAACCGGAAACCCACTCCTAAACATAAAAGAAGTGATAAACTTCTAAAGATTTCAAAAGTTCAAAATATCGGGAGGAGTGTGAACCGGGTAATAGGCGAACTAACTGGGTAGAATCGGAAAGATGTTGCAGTTGGATAATCTAACATATGACAGAAATTATTCCATTGATGCGAGAGAGCTCGTGGATTCGTTCATGAATTTATTTCCAAATTTTCTTAAATTCTGTTTTTTTTTTTGGGGGGGGGATCGATTTGAATGCTCATTAACCAACACTCGACCGGCCTTCAAACGGGCGTTCCACTCAAAAAGCTTTGCCAAACCAAGATTGTATCAGATTTTATCATGTAAGTCAATATTTTCAAAACGACAATCAGAAGATGTAGAACAAAAAAATTAAACTGAGAGATGTGGTTATTTTTATTTTAAAATCGGAACATTTCATTATTTTATGGCCGCATTAATATATTTCCACTTATGTGTATAGTATTTAGATAGATAGACAGATATATAGAAAGATAGATAGAGAACTGAAATAGATAGACAGATAGATAGATCGATAAACTATCAATTTATCTATCTCAACTAGTTATAAATGCACAGACTGAGATCGATCGATAGATAAATAGATAGATAGATAGATAGATAAAGAACTGAGATAGATAGATAGATAGATAGATAGATAGATAGATAGATAGATAGATAATCTATCAATTTATCTATTTCAGCTAGTTGTAAATGAACAGACTGAGATCGATCGATCGATCGACAGACAGATAGATAGATAAATAGATAGATAAAGAACTGAAATAGATAGATAGATAGATAGATAGATAGATAGATAGATAGATAACCTATCAATTTATCTATCTCAGTTAGTTATAAATGACCAAAGAGAGATCGATCGATCAATCGATAGCTAGATAGATAGATAAAGAACTGAGATAGATAGATAATCAAACAATCTATCAGCTAGTTATAAATGAACAGACTGAGATAGATAGATAGATAGATAGATAGATAGATAGATAGATAGATAGATAGATGTGTAGAGGTGAAATAGACTTCAGAAGGCACTCGAAACCCAATCCTAAATAGAAAGACAGGGATAAACCACTGCTCCTGTTAAAAAAGCCGCAAATCCCTTTGAAATATTCGTACGATATATTTCTAAATGCAATTACGTATTTGTAAGAATATAGGTCAAAATCAAGAGGCAGCGATGATTTAGAACTGTTATTCTTCATTTATTTATCTCGCCTATAGATACTTTTTCGTTTGGTCAGATTTTGGAGAAAGACTGAGGACGAGTACTTTTCAGCATAAGCTTGTATATGCAAATAAGTAAAGAGATTTGTTTTTTGTTCTCGATGCTGCATCATAATCGCCAAGAAAAGCATTTCAACGATTGGCAGGTCAATGAACCTTTTATCATGTGAATAATGTTAAAAGGAGGTTGAATATTTCAAATCGTGTCTTGAAGAAAGAAAAAAATAAATAAATAAATAAAATAAAAATAAAATAACTGCCAAAAATTCGTATTCGACGCTTTAATGATGTTTATCATTGACAAATGGCTTCTACGAAAAAGCAACACGTCATCCGAAATTGAATATGGGATGACGACGAAGCAGTTTATTTGCTTAAATGAAAGAAAGGAAAGGAGAAAGACTGTACTTTCATCGTAGTAGTGGTGGTGGTGGTGTTAGACCTGCCATTATTATTATTATTATTATTATAATCAAATAAAGAGAGGAAAGGAGAAACACTATACTCTCATCGAGTCGTGATGATGGTGCTAGACCAGCTATTTCTTCTTCTTCTTCTTCTTCTTCTTCTTCTTCTTCTTCTTCTTCTTCTATTATTATTATTATTATTATTATTATTAAGTAAAGAGAGGAAAGGAGAAAGACTGTACTCTCATCATAGTAGTGGTGATGGTGTTTGACCTTCCATTATTATTATTATTATTATTATTATTAAATAAAGAGAGGAATGGAGAAAGACTGTACTCTCATCGTAGTAGTGGTGATGGTGTTAGACCTGCCATCATCATCATCATTATTATTATTATTATTATTATTAAATAAAGAGAGGAATGGAGAAAGACTGTACTCTCATCGTAGTAGTGGTGATGGTGTTAGACCTGCCATCATCATCATCATTATTATTATTATTATTATTATTAAGTAAAGAGAGGAAAGGAGAAAGACTGTACTCTCATCGTAGTAGTGGTGATGGTGTTAGACCTGCCATTATTATTATTATTATTATTATTATTATTAAATAAAGAGAGGGAAGGAGAAAGACTGTACTCTCATCGTAGTAGTGGTGATGGTGTTAGACCTGCCATAATTATCATTATTATTATTATTATTAAATAAAGAGAAGAAAGGAAAAACACTATACTCTCATCGAGTCGTGATGATGGTGTTAGACCAGCTATTTCTTCTTCTTCTTCTTCTTCTTCTTCTTCTTCTTCTTATTATTATTATTATTATTATTATTATTATTATTAGTAGTAGTAGTAGTAGTAGTAGTATTTTATATCCATTGATTTCTGGTGTATATTCATTTCTTTCCGGGGCCCAACCAGAGACCCAAGGTCAGAAATGGTATCATAGAGAAATATAGTTTTAAGGTGTACCAAATTTATAGGATAAAGTGCTCAATATCAGAAACAGAGCGTATGTAAATATAAATATAAAAGTGAAGTCAACACTCAGAGGCTGTTTCATGATAAACGCACATTAGGTCAATATTCAATTAGATGATTGTTTTTAACATTGAACAGTCTGTCGCCTCTAAGTGTTGACTTCAATGTTCGCTTATATATATATTATATATATATATATATATATATATATATATATATAGAGAGAGAGAGAGAGAGAGAGAGAAAGAGAAACTAACAGATTCTGATAGATAAATAGATAGAAACAGTGTGATAGAAACAAACGGTTTTCTGACAGACAGACAGACAGACAGATAGATAGATAGATAGATAGATAGATAGATAGATAGATAATGGACAGACTGCGATAGATAGATAGATAGATAGATAGATAGATAGATAGATAGATAGATAATGGACAGACTGCGATAGATAGATAGATAGATAGATAGATAGATAGATAGATAGATAGATAGATAGAGGAAGACTTGAAATGCACTAGATAGATAGATAGATAGATAGATAGATAGATAGATAGATAGATAGATAGATAGATAGATGTATGCACACGCATTCATACACACACAAACAAACAACGGTATTAATTACACTTTTAGCACTTTGAATAATTTGGGGTACATGTTTATGGTAATTTCTCGTTACATTATCAACGTAATCACGGAAATCGTTGACAGTGATGTCATTGCGAAATACGTTTACAAAAGTCCAGTAACAGCTCTTTGGCATATTTCCAGGGAACTACAGGTTCTTCCATATTCCAAGAATCTGTGTTCACCATATTTACTCTCATCGTAGTCGAGGTGATGGTGTTAAACCTGCCATTATTATTATTATTATTATTATTATTATTATTATTATTATTATTATAGTTCCTTTGATTTCTGTTATGTACACATTTCTTTCCGGGTCCCGTCCAGAGACCTAAATTCAGAAATAGCATCATGACATTTTCCACTGTGTAAAAAAAAAAAAAAATACACAAAATTTACATAGATAAAGGTTTGAGCTGTACTCGTGAGAACAATTTTTTTGTATTTCTTTAAGGCATGGACTTCCAGGAATCCCATTAATGAGTCTACTGGAATCTTTTCCAACCAATCCGAAGGGATTGTTGATGTTTCCATATGTCACATTTTTGAGATTTCGATTTCAAAGTCCTTGTATTCTGATAGCTTTTTGAAGATCTTCAAAGATGCATTGCAGTCTGCAAGGACTGCCATGTCAATAAGGAGGCATTTTTTTGTTTGCGTTCTCTAATAACGATGTCTGAGCAATTAGTTTGGTCATTATTATTATTATTATTATTATTATTGTTATATTTCGATTTATTCTATGGTCACACTAATTACCAAGTCTGTGCGAAAACCAAAGGCTTGTAGTGGTGTGTTGTTATGGCTACATTTCATGATTTGTTTTTCTAACTCACATAACATCACTAGAGTTACATGGAGACATTTCTTCTTCGTGTGTGGGCTGTACTTATCAAGACAAGTTTTTTGTATTTCTCTTGAGCTGGGATTTCCAGGGATTTTTTTCAATGAGTTGTTGTGTTCTTTTTTTATCATTCCAAGCGCTCCTATTATGACTGATATGGCCTTGAGCCACATCTAATCTAATTTTTTTTTTTTTTGAGAATGTCTTCGTACGATCACCGAAGTTAAGCAATATCAATCCTAGTCAGTAATTTGATGGGTGACCGCTTGGAAATGCCAGATGTTAGATGCGAAGGCGGTGTGCTGGATAACGACTCAGAATTTTAAATTGGAATACCGAGTTCCAAGTCCAGTCGGGTTCATTATATTTACTTATACGCAAATAGCCTTGGGAAAGGCATGAATCCACTTCTCCCCTATAAGGACTTGTATCAGCAAATCATGACTATCCCCACACCAAATTCTTACCATCTAAAAGTATTTTCTAACTTTAAATAATCTGCAAAAGGTTGATAAGCCGTAAAAAAATCATTCAATCTGATATTTTATTTTCTTATTCTGAGTCTTGAGGGCATTTCACGTTGAAAAAAGTTAAGCAATGTCCAACCTGGTCATTACTGAGATGGGTAACCGTTTGGGAATAGGAGCTGCCGTAAGCTTGGATGTGCAGGTGGTATAATGGATAATGGTTCAGAATTGAAAATCGGAGAGCCGTGTTCCAATTCCAGTCGGGTTCGTTATATTCATTTACACAAAACTATCATCGGGAAAGGTAGGAATCCACCTCTGTTACCCCAAGCGTTGAGTTAATTATCAGTAAATAATTATTATTTAAAAAGAAAAAATTCTTATCATCTAAAAAATAAGTTTCTGTAAAAGGTTGATAAGCCGTAAAAAACAGATTTTCTTTACAGACAATTCTATTTTCTTTCTTCATGTTCTGTTTCATAGAATTTGCTTCCAGAATGATATTTTGCTAATGAAATAAAAAATAAAAAAATAAGCAAAAATAAAGTTAATAAGGGTATATTCCTTTTTCGTTCTTTCTTTCTATCTTGTTTCTTTCTTTCAATCTTTCTTTCTTTCCATTGTTCAAAATGTTCATCCATTCATTAATTTCTTTTTGTTTCTATTTCTTTTTTATCTTCTTTCTTTCTTACTTAGTTTTCCGAATCAAGTTCTTCTTTTCCAGACTTATTCTTTCTTTCTTTCTTTCTTTCTTTCTTTCTTTCTTTCTAATCTAAATAGAACTTTTCTTTCTTTCTTTCTTTCTTTCTTTCTTTCTTTCTTTCTAATCTAAATCGAAATTTTCTTCTTTCTTTCTTTCTTTCTTTCTTTCTTTTTTGTTTCTTTCCTTCTTTCTTTCTTTCTTTCTCCATGCTTCGTTTTCACTTCTTTCTCAATCACGATTTTGCCTTTGCCTTTCTTTCTTTCTTTCTTTCTTTCTTTCTTTCTTTCTTTCTTTCTTTCTTTCTTTCGTCATCTCCTTCTCTTGCTCTTAGTTTTTATTCAGTGGATTTCTTTTCTTTATCATCTTTTATTCTTTCTTTCTTTCTTTCTTTCTTTCTTTCTTTCTTTCTTTCTTTCTTCGCCAAATCTTTCTTTCCTTCATTTTTCAAAGGCTGTTCATTTATTCATTTCTTTCTTTCTTTCTTTCTTTCTTTCTTTCTTTCTTTCTTTCTTTCTTTCTACTCCAAATCGTTCTTTCCATCTTTTATCTAAGCCTATTTAATTAATCATTCTTTCTTTCTTTCTTTCTTTCTTTCTTTCTTTCTTTCTTTCTTTCTTTCTTTCAGTCATTTATATTCCTTCCTTCCTTCCTTCCTTCCTTACAAGGGTCTCCTTTCTTTCTTTCTTTTTCATTTTCTTTTTTTCTTTCTTTCTCATTTAATAGAAACACTCATGGTATTTATTCCCTTAATTCCTATCATAGAATCATGCCCCTCCCATTTTCCTATTTTCTTCGCCACCTTTAACATTTTCTTTTCATTCTTCTCACTCTATTCTTTACAGTCTTTTTTCCTTTGCTTCATCGTTTTCTTGATGCTATCCGCTTTCTGTATTTTTCGCCTTCCTTTTCACCCTGATGTCTTCCTCACCATCATCAACACCATCGCATGCTGCGGCGTTGTTATTAAAATTTGTCGCAAATACCAAAACTGAGTTTTTCGGCTTTTTACCCTTTGTTAAATTTTCATTCTTTTACAGCAAATTTTGGTTTGAAGAGACGATTACATTTTTTTCGTCAAAATATTCAATTTATCTCACTCTCTCTTTTTTTTTTTTTTTTTAGTCTCTTCAGTTCTCTTTCATCCTTCAAGAGCCAAAAAATCTCAAAATGGTGGATTAATTTTTGTAGCTTTTGATCTTTTTTGTTTCTTTTGATCCTTTCTGGCTCTACGAACTTTGAAATGGTCAGGGTGTCTGGTTTGGGGCGGGACCTTCGATTGTCATTGGCTTCAAAAGGTCGGAGCTGTGCAATAAATGAGACAATCGCTCCGATTCTGAGCCCTACACAGACTCGCTCATATATTATGGAAAAAGCACATCAGGAAAAATGATTTAAAATTACCCGTCTATATCACTGAGGTATTACGATTAGTCGTATTATTCGGCCTGTGATCCTCATTGTCATAGTCACAGCCTTTTGTACGCTGCAGCCTTCCTATAAATGGAACAGGTGATTGGAATATCGAACCGAACCCTTTATTTCGTCAACCGGGGTAGATTGTTCTATTTCTACGTGCCATGCCTCTTCCGAATGTCTCAGTTATTTCCCTTTAACTCAATTCTCCAAGTTTTTAACTCACAACTCTTTGGGTCTAATCACAACACAACGCCTTTATCCACTGGGCCATGTGTCCTTGAGGACTTTTGCGTCTGATTTTTTTAGCACTTATAATCCTAATGTGTCAGCAAACATTTTTACCAGTTCTCATATTGCAATTTTTGTTATTATTATCGCATTTTTTTTTACCAGAGCTTATATTGCAATTTTTGTTGTTATTCTTTGCTTTTCTCTCGAACTCCTTATCATTGGTTCCCATATTGTATTCATTTCTATGCTTGGTCGGCTCAGGAGATTTTTGTGGGCTAGAATATGTGCTGATTCTTTAAGTTTTCGTATTTTCTAGTGATGTTCTCTGTCTATTATTTCAACCTCATCCTTTTTCCGCGTCCTGGGTATGACGATAAACAACGTCCGCTTCCTGGGTAAGACGATAAACTACATCCGCCTCCTGGGTATGACGATAAATAACATCCGCGTCCTGAGTATGACGATAAACTACGTCCGCTTCCCGGGTAAGACGATAAACTACATCCACGTCCTGGGTATGACGATAAACTACATCCGCATCCTGGGTAAAACGATAAAGTACGTCCAAAAACAAGGCCTCTGATAATACGTTTTTGAAAAAAATAATATTACCAGCTCTACATTTTCGAGGAAAAAATATAAACAGAAATAGATTTTTGACCAAACAAAAATATTACCGGAAATAAAAAGTTGTCGGCATTAAATGACCCATTGAGGTTGATATGCCGTAAAACAAACCAAGCCAAATTCCCTTTTCCCACCCTATGTGGTCAGCTATGCCTGATTTTTCTGTTTCCCCCTGTTACTGCTTTACGATGTTCTTGCAGTCTTACGTTAAAATTACCCTAAACTATATGCAGAAATTATCAACTAAGAAAATGATAAGACTATGATAGTTTTTTCTTTTTTTTTCTTCTCTTTTGGCTACAAAAAAAAACAACAACAACAATAATAATAATAATAATAATAATCATTTTGAAAGTCTTGCACTTTTTTTTTCTTTATTTTTACATTCAGAATGCTTTAAAAATTCCATTTACAAGACAATTGTTTATAATAAGATTCTATTCAATC
This sequence comes from Acanthosepion pharaonis, assembly GCA_903632075.3. Classification (NCBI taxonomy): domain Eukaryota; kingdom Metazoa; phylum Mollusca; class Cephalopoda; order Sepiida; family Sepiidae; genus Acanthosepion; species Acanthosepion pharaonis. Next base: position 275,220 of record CAHIKZ030001223.1, read on the forward strand.
GGTAGACTCATAACGATTGAAAACAATGTTTTTGTTTGAGTTTGGGTTTGACAAATCCGTAAAAAAAAAAACTAATTAAGACATGCGTGTCCGTCAACCTTAAACAATAATCTTTGTCAATTTTATTTTTCAGTCTTTATGATGGCCGATACTTGATCTATCTCTTACTGTTACATCCCCGGGCAACGCCGGGTTCTACTGCTAATAGGAGATAAAAGCTGCAGCAGTTATGAAAGAAGTTAAATTATGATTTTAATATTATTCCTGATAGTTTCTTTCTTTTCTTCTCTTTGGCTAACAAAAAACAGCAGTAATTGACGTTGATATGCCGCAAAACAAACCAAACCAAACTCATTTTTCCCACCCTATGTGGTCAGCTATGCCTGATTTTTCTGTTTCCCCCTGTTACTGCTTTACGATGTTCTTGCAGTCTTACGTTAAAATTACCCTAAACTATATGCAGAAATTATCAACTAAGAAAATGATAAGACTATGATAGTTTTTCTTTTCTTTTCTTCTCTTTGGCTAACAAAAACAACAACAACAACAATAATAATAATAATAATAATAATCATTTTGAAAGTCTTGCACACTTTTTTCTTTATTTTTACATTCAGAATGCTTTAAAAATTCCATTTACAAGACAATTGTTTATAATAAGATTCTATTCAATCGGTAGACTCATAACGATTGAAAACAATGTTTTTGTTTGAGTTTGGGTTTGACAAATCCGTAAAAAAAAAAACTAATTAAGACATGCGTGTCCGTCAACCTTAAACAATAATCTTTGTCAATTTTATTTTTCAGTCTTTATGATGGCCGATACTTGATCTATCTCTCATTGTTACATCCCCGGGCAACGCCGGGTTCTACTGCTAATAGGAGATAAAAGCTGCAGCAGTTATGAAAGAAGTTAAATTATGATTTTAATATTATTCCTGATAGTTTTTCTTTTCTTCTCTTTGGCTAACAAAAAACAGCAGTAATTGACGTTGATATGCCGCAAAACAAACCAAACCAAACTCATTTTTCCCACCCTATGTGGTCAGCTATGCCTGATTTTTCTGTTTCCCCCTGTTACTGCTTTACGATGTTCTTGCAGTCTTACGTTAAAATTACCCTAAACTATATGCAGAAATTATCAACTTAGAAAATGATAAGACTATGATAGTTTTTCTTTTCTTTTCTTCTCTTTGGCTAACAAAAACAACAACAACAACAATAATAATAATAATAATAATAATAACTTCAAGTGGGTGTACCAAATTCAGAAATGATGGTTAGATAATCCTCTTCATGGTCAATACTTTGTCCGTACCAAACAAGTTGATCAAGGCAAACCCCGTATCTATCAGTGTTTACGCAACTGCAGGATTAAAAGATGAAACAGAAGGTTTTATTCTTGCTTCACAGGAGCAATGTTTCTTTACAAGAAATTACCAAGAAAACACATACTTAAAAATTGTGTTGACCCCAAATGCAGATTCTGTGATAATTATCCAGAAACAACTATCTTGTATCAGGTTACACGGTGTTAGCACCCACTGAATATAAAACTCGACATGAAAGAGTGGCCCAATATCTGCACAGGAAAATATTCAACTTTAATGGAAATGAAACTGCAAGAAATTGGTATGAACACCACCCAGACCCGGTTATAGGAGATAGGACAGTTTTTAAATTTTAATTTTTAAAATTTTAAAATTATATATATATATATATATATATAGTATTTTACAATACACACGGTCAGAACAATCAAATCTAATCGTCCAAATATCGTGATCAAAGACCACAAAAAAGATGGCAGATCCTGTAGATTATATATATTTGAAGATTTTCAAAATACGATCAAAATACAAGAATATCGAAAATGTGGCAAATGAAGACATTAATAATTCCATTTGTATTTGGAGCCCTCGGATTGATTGGAAAATGTTCCGATAGACTCATTGAAGGGATTTCTGGTAAAGAAAATACAAGTTTTACTCACAGGTACAGTTCATATATTACGAAGTGCTTGCGCACCTCGAGGTGGTGTAATGGTAGGCAAGCTTGTCTCGTTAAAACAATTACGACCGAGTAGTGAGTACGATCCTTACTGGGTGCCCCATACTTTCGGCTTTGTGCCACATCCAAGCTATGCTTAGAAAATCACTATATTACGAAGAGCTTCACCTGTGTAAAATGTGTGTTACCTTAGATTTTTAGGGTTTTTAAAAAATAATCAGTCATTTCTAACCTTAGGTCTCTGATTGGGGCCTGGAAAGTAATGTGTTGACAACACAAATCCAAGGAAATAATAATAATAATTGCTATGGACTCCACCCCCCGCCAGACCCGATTACGAAAATAGCACCTGTAACAATTTTATGGGACTTCAAAATACACACAGACTGAAAAACCAAGATAGATAAATATGGACAGAATAGATAGACAGACAGATGGATGGAGAGAAAGAGATAGATAGATAGATGTGAAAAAATGATATATATATATATATATATATATATATATATATATATATATATATATATAGAGAGAGAGAGAGAGAGAGAGAGAGATCGATATGAAAACAAAGATAGATAGATGTGAAAAACCAAAATAGATAGATATGGACAGAATATATAGATATGTTAAACTGTGATAAAATTGAAAAAACCAAGATAGATCGATAGACAGAGAGATAGATAGATAGATGTGAAAATGACTGTGATTGATAGATGTGAAAAACAGTGATAGATAGATAGATAGATAGATACGAAAAACCAAAATAGATAGACATGGACAGAGTAGATAGACAGATAGATATGAAAAGAATAGATAGATAGGTATGTAGATAGATTGATATGAACACAATAGATGATTACTTTTTTTAAAAGAACCGTGTTCATTAATTTATATATTAGGTTATTTATGAATTAATATTAATCCCTGCAATTAGGATTTATCACCATTGCCATGACTACAATGAGACTTCAGTCAAGTTTTCAAATTTTCTAAAGAGAAACAAAAACAGGTTTTCATTTATTTTTGGTTTGTATTTTAAACATTGATGGCGATAAACAATACGTTTTCTTTTTCTGCTTTTTTTTTTTCATTTTATTTATCGAAATGAGTTAATTGCGATGTCAGGCAGTGGGTGGGCGAATGTTTAGATTTTCTTAGAGCGGTAGGATATGGAAGAATGTATGATACAGTCTAATCAGTGAGTAGAAAGATTCTTCGAAAAGAAGAAACATATCAAGGCACCACAGATAGATAGATAGATAGATCTGAACAGATTGATATATATATATATATATATATATATATATATATATATATAGAGAGAGAGAGAGAGATGTGAATAAGCTGTGATAGATAGATAGATAGATAGATAGATAGATAGATAGATAGATCTGAACAGACTGAGATAGATACATACATAGATCTGAACAGGCTGAGATAGATAGATAGATCTGAACAGACTGAGTTAGATAGATAGATAGATAGATAGATAGATCTGAACAGGCTGAGATAGATAGATAGATAGACAGACTGATAGATAGATAGATCTGAACAGACTGAGTTAGATAGATAGATAAAGAAGGCTTGTAAAATCTGACACTCACAGGAAAGAGACACAGAGTTTAAAATCAATTAATATCTGTGTTATATATTATTTACTTCTAGGCAATATCACTTTTCAGGTGTAACTAATTTGCATATTGATTTTTAAAAATATATTTCATTAATTAACTGTCATTCATTACTGTTCTTTTAAGTGAAGATTGTTTTGATTTTCATATAAAAAATAGTTCTGTTTAGGAATATCGTCTTATATAGTGTTGAAAAGTGTTTGAAATTTGCATTTTACTTGTCCTTCAACAAATTGGCATCTATTTGTAAAACTTTCCTTTAGTATAACAAGCTAATTTATGAATGAAATGTTCATCTAAAATTTTTAAAATTTAAAGATTTTTTCTTTTCTCGTTTTTGAATCCTCCCTATACTCAGTTTTCACTTTCACTTTCACTTTCATTTTCATTCCCTGTAATCACCTCGAGTTCTAGTGGCATTGTCACCTTGCTTGGGGTGAAACGCTAAAAAATTTAAATATTTAGGAAGAATGTTCATAGAGGGCAAAGTGTGCGAAATCGAAATCCAGTGACGAAATATAGAAATCTGAAGTTGAATTGGCGAATGATGCCTTTCAAAAGTTAAGCATAATATCAAAAATAGGAAAATTTCTTTAGAAACAAAGATACAAAGAAAGTATTCTTGAACTGTTACGTAATGTCGTTCCTCCGCATATGAATCGCTGAAAAACCCTTTGATTCATTTAACTAGAAAGCGAACAGCTTAAAATCGTTTTCTGTCAACCCCAATATATCTTCCCAAATGAGGAATGTTGAGAAGAAAAAGATCATTCAGGCCTTCAGAAATGGTACCAACATTCATACTCTGGCTTCCATCTTCAAATCCGTTCAAGAGCAATCAAGAGAATGTTGAATAAATTTAAAAAAGTGAAAACAGTAGAGAGGAAAAATGGATCAGGAGGTCACAACAGGAATAGGGATGATCATTTCAACTTAAAGCTAAAGAGATCAATTAGAAAAGATCCAACTCAATCCATAAGACGTTTGGCTCGTGAGAGAGGAGTTTCAGCTATGACAGTCCAAAGAGCAGTGAAAAAAGAATTAAAATGAAATCTTAAATGAAACCTGTGAGTCACCTTGTTACTCCAGGACAGAAAGAAGATTACAGAGGGTGAAGATCATCTCGAATAATTTGGAAAATGGAATAATATATATATATATATATATATATATATATATATATATATATGTATTTATGAGTTTCCGATCCTTAGCTATGATTAATTAATGATGAACATGTTATGTTCGTTTATGATCGATTTCATCTCGGTTTTTCTGTTAAGCTTGGAGAGTAAACATACATGCTTATTGCTCAAATTAGAGTCCAATAATGTTATAAAAACCTCGGAAAATTCCAGTAAGATATCTTTAATCAATTCTAATATAGAATGGTTCAGAGCTTAATCTAAAATCGGACAATTGTGCTGTTACATGATTTGGACAATTTTGTTGTTACACTCGATATATATATATATATATATATATATATATATATATATATATATATATATATATATATATATATATATATATATATATATATATAGGAATCTCTCGATTAGTGCGGCTAATGTGTACATTAAAAGATACGCACTAATCGATAACGGATTAATCGAATATAATAATTTACAGGAAATGATATAATTTGTACGTCACATTTTAGAATTATTCATAATTAATTTCTAATTTGCATACTTTTTAATTAAAATATAAGTACATATAAGAAGAATAAAACTGCAAGGAATTAAATGTTTATTAATCTGAGTTATTGAAAAACTTATTTTGAGTCATTTGCTTTATGGTATTCTTGTGTTCTTCATAGAATTGGCAGTTCTGAGAAATTGCTCTTTCACATTTTCCAAACATATCATAATCATTAGTAATTTAACCTGAAAATGTTATTAATAATCTTTCTAAAATAAATGCAGACATCTTTTATATTTCAGTATTTTTTAATAAATGTCCATTTCTGTATCTAATTAAATCGTCCATTTTTTTTCGAAAAATCAGAAATTTCCTTTTAAGACCTTCAAAATAAACATGCAAAAAAATCAAAATATTAATTTTTTTTAATAAAACATATTCAAATACTTATTTTTATTATCGGCTTATATTATAAAATTTATTTATTTATATCCATTCATTTTTTGAACACTACTGTAATTATTTATATAACTTGACAAACAAAACAGTTACCCATTTTTAAATTTTAGAAATTTTTTAAATAATCGGCAACTATAAAAAAAAGTCAATTTTCAATTACTATCGTTAAATTGCAGAATATTTTTATGCACTAATTGAATTTTGGTATATAAACATTTTGATGCACTAAACGCATTACTCGAATATGTTTTAATAGCGGGACAACTGTATATACCTATAAATTTTAAAAAATAGATTAAACTGCCATTATTTCTAATTTATTTTGCTTAAACGTTATTTACTATGGATACTGATATGCGAGTAGAAGTTGTTTTAAACAGTACTTTTTTTAGCCAACTACATCTTGAAGGTTCGAATCCTGCCGACGGACACATATTTTTCGGGCAAGATTTCTCAAATATTCAGGCCTGTAGATGTAATTGGATAAAAATACTGCTTAAAATAACGTTTATTATAAAATAAAATAAATATATATATATATATATATATATATATATATATATATATATATATATATATATATATATATATATATATATATATATGTATTTATACATATATATATATATATATATATATGTTTACACACACACACACATATATATATATATATATGTTTATACACACACACACATATATATATATATATATATACATATATATACATACACACACACACACACACACAAACAAAAAGGGTGTCCATAAGGTTCGAGTGCACTTTTAAAAAAATATAACTTTCTTTGTATTTGCGATAGAAATAATCCGTAAAAAATGTTATAAAGTTTAATGTATCTAGTTGTAAGTATAGCTAAAATAACTAATGTGATTTCAGGCATTACTGTAAATCAGTTGGAAAATGTTTTCCGTGAACTGCAAAATTGTATTACCCTTTGTATTGCTAATGATGGAGGACATGTGGAAACTTAAATAAAATTTCAATAAGACCATAAAAAATATAGATTTACTTCTTTCAAATCCTTTTTTACAAATTATTTCTATCGCAAATACAAATAAAGTTATGAATTTTTTTTAAAGTGCACACAAATTTTATGGGCATATATATATATATATATATATATATATATATATATATATATATATATATATATATATATATATATATATATATATATATATATATATATATATATATATATATATATATATTAATGATATTTTTATTGAAATATTTTACATTGCGACCTATAAAATATTAATTATATCTTGGTTAAAAAGTATATAAAAATGCTTTGATCATATAAAATGATTTGATCATATCAAAGGTCCCTTTAAGATAGTTCTGAAATATGTGTTAAAAAAAAAAAAAAAAAAAAAAACGAAACAAAAATTGACCCATTTTCTAAGAATATTTCTTTGTAACTTAAATGTATGGTTTTGCCGAAAGTCAGGTGCCGCGCCGTTAATATGACAGTTATCCTAGAGATGTAAGAATACCATACATTCCCCCAACATC
>CAHIKZ030001223.1:290000-370000 GCA_903632075.3 Acanthosepion pharaonis
CCATCGTTTGGCTAAATCACAAAACCTTGCTGTGGTCAAAGTGACCGTCAAGTCTTCATCCTCGTTTACGGCAAACAATCTGATCCAATCGTCGTCCTCGGTCGCAGATTTTAATCAACCTGAATCCCGTGCAATCTTTACAGCTTTGACTTGTGGCCGGTAGGTGTCCGGCGATTAAACGTGAGATTCTTTTGCCACTAATTGGTCATTTCCTCTTAACTGTTTCGCCTCCTTTTTTATCACTTTTTCTCTTCTCTCCCTCTCCACCATTGCCTCTTTATTGGACCTTTACAAATTCAAAAGGGGATACAGGCCCAGAGCGCTGGGCGATTTTCCCATAATAACACATTGCCGTAACTATTTGTGTATAAGACACACACTTGTAACTACTTACGGCCGCATCTCGTTGAAAAACTGGTTCCCGTAAGATCATCGAAGTTAAGCAAATGGTATAGATTGTTCTAGTTGCATGTATCATTATCACTGAATTACTCTAACCAACGCCTTTATCCAAGGACACATGGATAAAAAAACTTTGGTTGAAGTAGACCAGTGATTTGAGTTGTGAGTTCAATACCTAACCACAGCAGATGTGAACAGAAACTTGTAGAGTTGCGTTAGTAAAGAGAATTAACTGAAACTGAGAGATGGAACAACTACATTGAATAAATAACTGCATCTTCTGCAAGGAGATTCGGTTCACTGTGTCGTGCCAAAAGGTATTGCCCGCCAGAGTCTATCTTACACATGTACAAATCTACCTTTCATCTATGCATTGAATATTGTTACCATATTTGGTTTTGTACCTCGGCTGTTCATCTCGAAGTTCTCGACAAAATCCAAAGAAGGATCTGCAATGTAATCGGTCATGACTTGGCATCTCGACTTCTCTCTGTCTTTTCTACAAATATTTTTGTTGTAGCATACCTACGGACGATAAATTGTGCGTTCCCATTGACATAAATATAGTAGTAAATACTGTATGTTGGTCTGCAGTTGGAGATTCGTCTCCAGCTGTGCTGGTCAAACTCTCTGACTCCGGGCAGAGAGTATCCCAAGACGAGGCTATGTCGAAGGGCAGAGACTCGTCTCAAGAAACAGCTACCTGACCTTCTTTTTATATGGGGTCCACGGGGAATTATGGCCGACCCTACTGGCTCGGATACCCCACTTTAAATTCGGTCTTGTACCACATCTGACCGCGTGGGGCGGTTGGTAGATATCCTGCAGTTGGAGATTCATTATGAAATTCACTTGACTCACTTGTAGCAGTTGACTACTTCTTCTACGCGCCGCTGGCGGATCTTATATGTGTTGTTCTTATTCTAAGTATTATCGTTTATTACCAAGTTTCGTCTGATTATTCTATTCAGTAACCTTTCCTAGATTACAAAAAATTTTATGGCAACTGTTCTGATGATTTTTTCCTGGTACCACAACTACATGAATTTAAATGTGCTACTAGATTGGCTTTTAGGTTCCACCTTTTTACTGTTGAAATAGTTAAATGTAATCGTCACTTCTACTTCAACTGTTTTTTTCTCGCGCTTCCCGACAGTGAAACTCTCTTCCTTTTACGTGCTTTCCTGATAACTCCAATCTTCAAAAATTTAAATGCAACCTCAATCGCCATCTTCTGTTGCCGTTATACCCTTTCTTCTTTTATCCTTTTCTCAATCCCTTCTATACCTAGTTTTTTTTTTCCCTCACTTTCACTCTCTGTAACCCTCTGCCTGCTAGGGGCTCTCCCGCCTTCGTTGGTGTGACATTCTTAAAAGAAGTAATGGCAAAAGAAACTAGAACAATCTATTCCAGTGAACGAAATAAAGGGTTAAATTTGAAATCACAACTTATATAACCTGAAGAAGGCCGGAGTGTACAACGGCCGAAACGTCATGAATATAAAAAAAGAGCGGGAAAACATCCCGAAATAGTGTAAATGGCTTACCGTTTGTTCTGGAATAGCATTGTCAGATTGAGACTTTCATAGTGGTGTCATACGCGGAGCCAGGCGCGTGCAGAAATATCTAAACTGCAATACGAGCAACTGCTCTCTAAGATGATCGATTTAAAACATCCTCGTGCGAATAACGCCGGTAGGTTTTACCGAGGGCCATTCTTTTTCGAACCTCGTGGACTGGCGCTACACATTCAGAAGCGGAACTGAACCTAATAATAGAAACCACACCACTTGAGAGCTTTCAAGAACAGAAAAAAGTAAAATTGATACCAAATGTAATTAGAAAATAAACTAAGGACATGATCAAGACGTTGACATTCCACACTACTTCAAACAAAAGGTTAGGAAGGAAACCGCTATGAATACTGACTGCAAAGTTGCTAGATATCGCATGTGTCCTTATAATGAAACGGCTAATATTAACATTACCAGTAGAGATGAAGCGAACCGATACTACGTATTGATCTCAGCCCGATGTCCAGGGATTGAAGAAAATTGTAACTCAAGTAGCAGGGAAAACTCGGTCAATGAAAGCTGAATGTTTCCTTATAAGGAAACGGCTAATACTACCATTACCATTAGAGATGAGAACAGATACTACACTTTGATCACAGCCCGATATCCAGGAAGTGAAGAAAAGTGTATCTCAAGTAGCAGTGGAGACTCGGTCAATGTATGTCCCATGTTTCCTTATAAGGAAACGGCTAATACTACCATTACCATTAGAGGTGAGGAGAACAGATACTACACTTTGATCCCAGCTTGATGTCCAGGGAGTGAAGAAAAGTGTAACTCAAGTAGCATTGGCTGCTCGTTCAATGAATGCAAAATGTTTCCTTATAAGGAAACGGCTATTATTACTATTACCAAGAGCATTGTGTTGTTCAAAGCACAAATTTTACAGAATACAGGTTCCTTCAAAAAGGAAGTGCAGATTTCGAAAATTTCATAAAAACAAATGCTAACAAACAACTTATTGGATAGGAAAAGGTTCAATCTTGTTTAATAGCTTCCTTTTATTGTTTCTTTCTCAGGTTTTGTGGAAATTTAAATTGTTAAAATTTGTAAAATGAAGCCCTTGTTCATCATCTGTGGTCTCCCTGGTGACTAGATCTTATCTTTTACCTGTGGAGAATATATAAAAGCAAGAATGTTTGTTCCACCTATGACTGTTACTCTTGAACATTTGAGACATCGAATTGTTAAAATTGTGAAGTCAATATCCACAGATCAATAATTACGAAAACAAGTGTAAATAATTTTGCATGTTTTCTATTGCTTTTTTTGTTTTTTGAAATCAGTTTAATATGAGTTTTGGAAAAAAATTCTCTTTTGTTTTTTTGTTTTTTCTTTCATTTCTCTTTTTCACGTCCCTCTGCTACGTTCATCCTTTCTTTCTTTCTTTCTTTTTTTCTTTTGTTCATTGCGGGGTTTTTGCCCTTATCCTTTCACTCTTTCTTTCTTTTTTTCTTTCTTTCTTTCTTTCTTTCGTTCATTGCGGGTTTTTTGCCCTTATCCTTTCGCTCTTTCTTTCTTTCTTTCTTTCTTTCTTTCTTTCTTTTTTTCTTTCGTTCATTGCGGGTTTTTGCCCTTATCCTTTCGCTCTTTCTTTCTTTCTTTCGTTCATCGCGGGGTTTTTGCCTTTATCCTTTAGCTCTTTCTTTCTTTCTTTCTTTCTTTTTTTCTTTCGTTCATTGCGGGGTTTTGCCCTTATCCTTTCGCTCTTTCTTTCTTTCTTTCTTTTTTCTTTCTTTCTTTCTTTATTTATTTCGTTCATTGCGACCTTCTTTCTTTCTTTTTCATTTCTTTTCTCATCTTCATTACTTTCTTTGGTTTTCGTTCATCGCCGCCTTTCTTTCATTATTACTTTCTTTTTTTCATTCTTTCTTTCTTTCGTTCATCGCTGACTTTCTTTCTTTTTAACTTTCTTTCTTTCTTGACTTATTTTTCATTTCTTCTTAATTTTTCGTTTATTTTTCCTTCAATTTTCATTCTTTTTTCCTTTTTCGTTTTAATTTCTAAGATTTTTTTCATTTCTTCTTTTTTTTCGCACCTTCTTTTTCCTTTTTTCTTTTTCCTTCTTTCCTTCTTAATGTCTTTCTTTCTTTCTATGACTTACATTTTTCCTTTCTTTTCCTTTCTTCTTGCTTTTTTATTTTTCCTTTCTTTCTTTGCTTTATCTTTCTTTCCTTGTCTTTTTCATTTCTTTCTATGACTTTTTCATTTCTTGCTATCTTCTCATTTTCGTTCTGCGCACTTTCATTCTTTTTCCTTTCATTCTTTCTTTCATTCCTTCTTTCTGTGCTATTTTCTTTTCTTTCATTGATTTATTTTTTCTCCTTTTCTTTTTCTTTTTCTCTTTCTTTTTTCTCTTTCTTTCGATGACTTTTTCATTTTTCTCTTCTAAAATTTTTCTGCTTTTCTTTCTTTCTTATTTTCTTTTTCATACTTTTCTTTCTCTTTCATATTTTGTCTGCTTTCATTCTCAGCAATATTTTTCATTCATTTAACTTTTCCCCTTTTTCAATACATTTTTTTAAAAATTAATCTTTCTCGCTAGTTCTTCCACCATTGCTCCCGCTCTTTTTTCATCTTAGGTATTATTTTTTCTTCACGCCTCTATAATTCCTTCCTTCCTTCCTTTTCTCTTCATCCTTGATTTTCTTCCTTTTTTTCCTCTTGTCTTATTTTTCATTCCTTCTGTCTTTTCATCTTTCCTTCCTTCCATTCTTTCCTCTGAAATTGTTTCAATCTTGCATTTTTTCTTTCTTCCTTCCTTTATTTCTTTCGTTATTTCTTTAGTTCATTTTTCTCTTTTTCTTTTCTGCCTGTTTCATTCGTCCCTTTTTTCCTTCATTCTTCTCCTCCCTCCTCCTTTTCTTCTTGTCTTTCTTCCTCTCTCGTTCTACTCCTTTCTTACGCCGTTCTCCATTTTTCTTCATTATTTTCGTCCTTCTTCACTGTCTTCGTTTTTCTTTTCTTTCTCTATTCCTTTTGCTTCTTCGTTCCTTCTTTCTTTCCTCTTTTCCTTCTTCCTTTATGTCATGGGTCCTTATCAATAACTACAGAATGAACTCTTCTTAACACTATGTATACTACGCCTCTCAAGAGAGAGGGACGAATCAAGCCGAGCTTCTCGGCTTGACGGTCGAACTCTCTGCCTCTGAGCAGAGAGGAACCCGGACGAGGCTCCTCCGAAAGGCAGAGTCTCGTTCGGGGAGGTTGACCAACCCGATCCCGTTCATCCAGGTTCTACGGGCATTTTTTGGCCGAGCCTACGGGCTCGGGAAACCCACGTTAAACTCGGCCTTGTGCCACATGCAACCCTCGTGGGGGGTAGCTAGATACCGAATCGAGCCGAGCTTCTCGGCTTGACGGTCAAACTCTCTACCTCTGAGCAGAGAGGAATCCGGAAAACCCACATAAATCTTGGCCCTTAGCCACATCTTTCCATCGTAGGGGGGGAAGTAAATATCGAATCAAGCTGAACTTCTCGGCTTGACGGTCGAACTCTAAGCAGAGAGGAACCCGGACGAGGCTCCGCCGAAGGGTAGAGCCTCGTTCGGGGAGGTTGACCAACCCGATTCTGTTTTTACAGTTTCTACAGGCATTTTTGGCCGAGCCTACGGGCTTGGAAAACCCACGTAAAACTTGGCCTTGTGACACATTTTTCCTCGTGCGGGTGCAAGTAAATACCGAATCGAGTCGAGCCGATAGTAGTTCACTCCAAAGCAGACTGACAGTCATACTAACACCTTCCACATCTTGTATTATTATTTCGTGTAATATACATTCGTTATTTCTACTCTTGTGTTCGTGTTGTTCTTCGTTGGTCCTAACTTTATTTCTTCCTTTCCCTTCATCTTTTCTTCTCTCTTTCCTTCTACCATTCTTTCACTTTTCACTTCTTTTTCTCTTTCGTTCTTTATTTGTTCTTTCTTTCTTTCTTTTTCATCTTCTCTTCCGTTCCTTCTTTCTTTTCCCTATTCTTTTCTTCTTATAAACATTCGTTCTTCTCTCTTCGTTCATCCAATTCTTCCTCCCCTCTTTCATCCAACTTTTCTCCCGTTCCTCCCCCTTCTTTCTTCCTTTGTTTTTCCTTTCACCCCTTTTATTTTCCTTCCTTCCGTTCTTTTTTCTTCATTCCTACTTGTTCTCTTTCATTATTTCGTTACTCACAGCCTTGTGCAAATTAATTGAAACAAAACGAATAATTTCGTTATTTACTTTTTTCGCATTTTTCCACTGAAACATAACCCAGTGCCCATGTTAGTACTTCGCATATCCATTCCAAGAAATCGTTCCTTGCAGATTGGCCATAGATTGTCGATTAGATTTAAATCAGGAGATGTTCCGAGCCAGTCGATAGTACTTTGACTTGCTGACTGTCTAAGGCTTGCCATTGTGTCCGTGCAGCGTTATAATATTCGTACGCTTCCTTGGAGTAACGTCCATTGCAGACAATGTCTGTAGGACAACTAAATGACAGTCGAGACAATAGTTTATGGGCGTGATGAAAATCTGATGCAATCACGGATGTTGCAATATTTTTCAAGGCCAAACAAGTCTCATCATAGACCCTGAAAATAGATACTGCACACCACTACAAGTGACCTAATCTGAGGAAAAAATACAAATCGATTACACCCTGTCACTCCAGTCGGACTAAAAGCGATCGTATGGTGAAAGAAAGGAAACTAAATCGGTTGTTTCGATTAATTTGCAAGAGGGTGTATTTCTTTTATTCTTTCTACACTTCTTTATTTTTCTCTTCCTTTCTTCATCCGTTCCTTCTTCCTTTCGTTCTTACAATCTATCATTCCCTTTTTGTGTCTTTCATTCAGCCTTCCCTTCCAGCTATCGTTCTTAAATCTATCATTCTCTTTTTGTGTTTACAAACTATCATTTTTTTGTGTCTTTCCTTCATCCTGTCCTTCCGTTTTTACAATCTATCATTCTCTTATTGTGTCCTTCCTTCGTCCGTCCTTTCCTATTTCCGTTCTTACAATCTATCATTCTCTTATTGTGTCCTTTCTTCATACGTTCCTTCCTCCTTTCGTTCTTACAAACTATCATTCTCTTTTTGTGTCTTTCCTTCAGCCTTTCCTTCCACCTTTCGTTCTTAAATCTATCATTTTCTTTTTGTGTCTTTCCTTCATCTGGTCCTTTCGTTCTTACAAATTATCATTTGCTTTTTGTGTACATCCCTCATCCATTCCTTCCTCCTTTCGTTCTTACAATCTATCATTCTCTTACTGTGTCCTTTCTTCATACCTTCCTCCCTCCTTTTGTTCTTACAATCTCTCATTCTTTTATTGTGTCCTTCCTTCGTCCGTCCTTTCCTCTTTCCGTTCTTACAATCTATCATTCTCTTTTTGTGTCTTTCCTTCATCCGGTCCTTCCGTTCTTACAAATTATCATTCGCTTTTTGTGTACTTTTCCTCCTCCGTTCTTTCCTCTTTTCGTTCTTACAATTTATCATTCTCTTATTGTGTCCTTTCTTCATCCTTTCCTCCCTCCTTTCGTTCTTAACATCTATGATTCCCTTCTTGTGTCTTTTCTTCAGCCGTTCCTTCCACCTTTCGTTCTTACAATCTGTTATTCTCTTTTTGTGTCTTTCCTTCCTTCCTTCCTTCCTTCCTTCCTTCGTTCTTTCTTACAATCTATCATTCTCTTTTTGTGTCCTTTCTTCATCCATTCCTTCCTGCTTCCGTTCTTACAATCTATCATTCTCTTTTTGTGTCCTTTCTTCATCCATTCCTTCCTGCTTCCGTTCTTACAATCTATCATTCTCTTATTGTGTCCTTTCTTCATATGTTCCTTTCTCCTTTCGTTCTTACCATCTATCATTTTCTTCTTGCGTCGTTCCTTTCTACCTCAGTTCCTTCTTTATTACCTTCCTTTCGTTCTTAGTCCTTCCATTCCTTCATCTTTCCTTTTCTTTCTTCCTTTTCTATTTGCCTTCCACTCTTTCTTCCTTTTTATTTTCCATCTTCTATTTCTTCCTTTCCTCTTCTTTTCTTCACTTATTTCCTTCTCTCTCCCTTCCCTCCTTCCTTCAAATAATCCCCCTTAAATCCCCCCACTCCTACCGTTCGCACAAAATCATCAGAAATTCCACTCCTCTGCGGAAACCGTTTTCTATTTTCTCACACGACGCATGCGTTCCATTCCGTCAAGTCTCGCTTGCAATGAAACTCTTGTACACTTCCTGAAAATACAAAATCAAGATTTACAAATGCTCTAATCTAGACGATAGCGAAAGCGGCAACTTATTAGCGAGCAACGCTGACATTGACGGGTCCTGCCGATAAAATGGATTATATCAGGCTCGGTCAATGCTGTGGCCAGAGAAAAGGCGGGAAAATGCGGATGGGAAGAGCTTATGTGCGAACTGACTTAGCACTTGAGATAATCGTATGTGAAGTAAGGGCAACTTCGAGAGAAAATCATAGGAAGAGTAAAAACATGATATAAAATACTGTTTGTAAATATTACTTAAAATGTAGTCAGGATTGGCTTCGTTTTTCACCCCAAGCGAGGCAGTAAAGTCACTAAGACCTAAGTAGTTCCTGGGTTTAAAAGAATTAAAAAACAAAAACATTATTAAAGAATGGGAACAACAGAAGAGTAATGAGGAAGACAATAGATAATGATTGATATTGCAGTATCTCTCTATATTTCTGAGATGAGGTATTATGTACACTATTTACATTATTCGGACTATTGTCCTCATCTTTGTTGCCATATTTATTACAACGTTTCGGCCTTTCAGTATCTGTCTATATTTCTGAGATGAGGTATTATGTACACTATTTACATTATTCGGACTATTGTCCTCATCTTTGTTGCCATATTTATCACAACGTTTCGGCCTTTCAGTATCTGTCTATATTTCTGAGATGAGGTATTATGTACACTATTTACATTATTCGGACTATTGTCCTCATCTTTGTTGCCATATTTATTACAACGTTTCGGCCTTTCAGTATCTGTCTATATTTCTGAGATGAGGTATTATGTACACTATTTACATTATTCGGACTATTGTCCTCATCTTTGTTGCCATATTTATCACAACGTTTCGGCCTTTCAGTATCTGTCTATATTTCTGAGATGAGGTATTATGTACACTATTTACATTATTCGGACTATTGTCCTCATCTTTGTTGCCATATTTATCACAACGTTTCGGCCTTTCAGTATCTGTCTATATTTCTGAGATGAGGTATTATGTACACTATTTACATTATTCGGACTATTGTCCTCATCTTTGTTGCCATATTTATTACAACGTTTCGGCCTTTCAGTATCTGTCTATATTTCTGAGATGAGGTATTATGTACACTATTTACATTATTCGGACTATTGTCCTCATCTTTGTTGCCATATTTATCACAACGTTTCGGCCTTTCAGTATCTGTCTATATTTCTGAGATGAGGTATTATGTACACTATTTACATTATTCGGACTATTGTCCTCATCTTTGTTGCCATATTTATCACAACGTTTCGGCCTTTCAGTATCTGTCTATATTTCTGAGATGAGGTATTATGTACACTATTTACATTGCTCGGACTATCATCCTCACCTTTGTTGCCATATTTATCGCAACGTTTCGGCCTTTCAGTATCTGTCTATATTTCTGAGATGAGGTATTATGTACACTATTTACATTATTCGGACTATTGTCCTCATCTTTGTCGCCATATTTATTACAACGTTTCAGCCTTTCAGTATCTGTCTATATTTCTGAGATGAGGTATTATGTACACTATTTACATTATTCGGACTATTGTCCTCATCTTTGTTGCCATATTTATCACAACGTTTCGGCCTTTCAGTATCTGTCTATATTTCTGAGATGAGGTATTATGTACATCATTTTACATTATTCGGACTATTGTCCTCATCTTTGTTGCCATATTTATCACAACGTTTCGGCCTTTTCAGTATCTGTCTATATTTCTGAGATGAGGTATTATGTACACTATTTACATTATTCGGACTATTGTCCTCATCTTTGTTGCCATATTTATCACAACGTTTCGGCCTTTCAGTATCTGTCTATATTTCTGAGATGAGGTATTATGTACACTATTTACATTATTCGACTATTGTCCTCATCTTTGTTGCCATATTTATCACAACGTTTCGGCCTTTCAGTATCTGTCTATATTTCTGAGATGAGGTATTATGTACACTATTTACATTATTCGGACTATTGTCCTCATCTTTGTTGCCATATTTATTACAACGTTTCGGCCTTTCAGTATCTGTCTATATTTCTGAGATGAGGTATTATGTACACTATTTACATTATTCGGACTATTGTCCTCATCTTTGTTGCCATATTTATCACAACGTTTCGGCCTTTCAGTATCTGTCTATATTTCTGAGATGAGGTATTATGTACACTATTTACATTATTCGACTATTGTCCTCATCTTTGTTGCCATATTTATCACAACGTTTCGGCCTTTCAGTATCTGTCTATATTTCTGAGATGAGGTATTATGTACACTATTTACATTATTCGGACTATTGTCCTCATCTTTGTCGCCATATTTATCACAACGTTTCGGCCTTTCAGTATCTGTCTATATTTCTGAGATGAGGTATTATGTACACTATTTACATTATTCGAACTATTGTCCTCATCTTTGTCGCTATATTTAAATGGTAAAAAATGGTTGCAGAAGACATTAGGTTTATAACACCCAGAAATTCATACACAGATGTCCTCAAGGACACATGTCACAGTGGATAAAGTTGTTAGTTAGATCTACATTACGACTGTGAGAAAGTAATTGAAGCCAAAGTGTGTGAGTTCAATACCCGGTTAAGGCAGTGGAGATATTGGAGAGGGGAATTAACAGGAGATAACTGACATCCATTAAAAAAAACATGGCACGTGGAACTAGATCAGTCTACCGCAGTGAGCGAAATAAAGGGTTCAGTTGTGACATTCCAACCACCTGAAGAAGGCCGGAGCGTACAACGGCCGAAACGTTGTGATAAATATGGTGACAAAGATGAGGACAATAATGTAAATAGATTGATATTGCATTTAATTTTTTCAAGATCGAAATTGGCCGGATAGTATGGAGGCGGAAAAGAATTATTATTTGACATAATCACGGTTCTGTTTCGCAAACATCATAAATTTGTCTTATATTAAGAGTAAAGAAATTTAAGAAACAGAAAAAGAAAAAAAAAATATTCCTAATCTTCTTTTCTTGAACCGAAATAGTGTTGGAGATAGAATACGCAAAACTGTAAACATTAACAAGAAATAAACAGAATGATTGCCAAATACGAAACTTTGAAAGACAAAACAAATAAATAAATAAAAATAAATAAATAAAAATAAATCAAGATTTAAAATCGATTTTAAAACAGAAATTAAATCTTCCTTTTTTTAATCGAATTCACACCAAGTAAGGCAAGAAAGCTACTAAGACACAAGGAGTTATTGTACATGAAAGAATTAGAAAACAGAAACATTATTAAGAAGTGAAAACAATAGAAGAGTAATCAAGAAGACAGTAGATAGCGATTGACATTGCATTTCAAGTTATCAAGACTAAAATTGCTCGGATAGCATGGAGTCGGAAAAGAGTTCCATAAGCGAGAAGTGCGAAAGAAGAAAATGTTAGCATAGAACTTGCGGTTACATTTTGCCAATGCAACTGTAAAATGATGAGACCTTCCTGCCAATCTAGTACTGCGCTTAAATTTCTAAAGACCAAGTACCATTGTGAAAAGTTCATTCAAAGTATTACCATGACAAAAAAAAACTACATTACGACTGTGAGAAAGTAACTGAAGCCAAGATGCCAGATTAGAACCAATAATATTGCAGATTCTTCTTTATATTGTATTAATAATCTATAAATATATAGAAGTGACACCGCACCAGATCAAATTTGGCTGGAAAGCATAGAGCCTGAAAAGCGTTTCACAAGCGAGTAGTGCGAGAAACGAAACTGTTAGCATAGAACTTTCGGCTGCTTTTAGGCAATTCAAATGTGAATTAACGAAACTTTGCCGCTAATCTATTTTCTTAATTTTCTGGGAGAAAAAAAGTTTGTAACTGAAACATTTTACTCGAAAACGTCCGAAATTCACATTCTTCTAAAATCTACAAAATTCTAATCAAAATCATTATGATAGAATTTTTTTTAATCACATCACCTTATGCGAGGCAACGAAATCACTAAGACACAGGGGGTTACTGAATGTGAAAGAATAAAAAAAAAAGACAAACGTTACAAAGGAGGGAGAACGAGAGAAGAAGGATTAAGAATACAGTAGATAAAGATTAACATTGCATCTGAATTTTACAGGAACTGAGTTGGCTGGAAAGCACGGGGCCGAAAGAAAGTTCTACAAGCGAGAAGTGCGAGAAAAGAAACTGTTAGCATAGAACTTATAGTTATATCTAGCTAATTCATCTGGGAAGTGATGAGACCTAACCGCCAATCTAGTATTGCGCTGAAGGTTCCATGGCGAAAAGTTCATCCGAACAATTACCATGAAAGTATTTATGGAAAAAGCTCAGGGAAGCAACATTACAGCTGTGGGAAAGTGATTGAAGTCGAGACGCCAGATCAGGACCAAAAATATTGCTGATTCTTCTTTGGAATTTATCAAGAAGCTCAAGCTAATTAGCAGAGGCACCGGTCCATATGTGGCAGCAATATTCTAAGATGAACAAATGGTAGACTGGTGCAAATTAATTGAAACAAAACGAATAATTCTGTTATTATTTACTTTGCTTTCTAGTTGTGATGGTTGGTACTTCAAATGTCCGAATCTCGACTGACGCACTCAACACCATTCTGCCAGACTTGCCACTGCTACTCCTACTTATTATCTATGGGAGAGTCAATTACAATAGAATAGGTACCTAACAAATACAGTCCTTCCACTTTATTTCAGTCGGGAACATTAGCCCTAGATGGAGCAGTGAGTCACTCTCCCTGAGGTTAGCATCAGCCATGCTGATCAAAGGTAGATCGGGTTAGGGCTATGTTTTTTAAAGATAGATGTGAGAAATCTAGGTTTAAATTAAGTCTTTAAGTTTCAGTAACTGGAGGTCTTCTTCTCTGTGCTGTGTCGATTCAGATAGAGTCTGATGATGGCTCTCCACAGCTACCGTCCTTTAGAGCTCTTAATAAATTGTTATTTTGGTTATCGCTTTTAGACTTTATTCCACTACACATTTACTCGAAATTGGTAGGCAGGTTATGCGTTGTGTTCCTCCGTCTCTCTTGCTTTCTATCTTTCCTGTGAGTATCAAATTTTCCAAGCCCTCTTTCCTCATTAGGTGTCTTAGAAACCTCAGTTGCCTCTTCTTGATGTTAAGTATGTTTCCTTTTTGTTTTCAATTTCTGTAGGACTTTTCGTATGTTTGGTCCATGGTATCCTCAGTATCCTTCTGTAGAACCATATTTCTGTTGCTTCAAGTCTCTTCATCTTTGAGGAGATTTTACAGAATTCACTATCATATAGGACAAAAATCAGTACTCTTTTCTTTGTTTCTAACGAAATTTTTCTGTTTCTTCTTCTTCTTCTTATTATTATTATTTGTGTTATGTTTCCTGCTTTGTATCCTGTCGAGCCGGGTACAAACTATGGCCCTAGGCTCTGTAGGGGAACTGTCATTTAATTGATAGTACTTTTCTTAGTATATGTGATGTTCCTAGTAAGGTGATCTTCTGGGTAACTTGTAAATGTTACCTGAGACACTATTAGTAAAATTGTCCATTCCTTTTCTCTCGAGTTCCAGTGCTCCGATTACTATTGTTACAGTCTCAGTCGAACGGCCAAATATGTTAATCGAACAACTCTCGTATTGACTAACGATTTCGCTGTTTCCTATTTACAATTGGAAAATTCTCCTTAATCACTTAATCTGTTAATCCTCTAAAATCTTCACTCGTGCACCAACTTCTGTGCCCAAATCTAATTTTCTGTGCGATAAGGAATGACCTTGACACATTTGGGAAGGACATTAGAATAATCCAGAACCTTTGCTGGCAGAAAACCAGCTGTAAAGGGATAGAAAACGAATTCAGTAATCATTTCACCGCAAGCAAGGCGGGAATGCCCCTAGTACACAGGAAATTACAGGGAATAAATGTAAAAGTAAAAGTGAAAGTGAAAGTAAAAGTGAAAGTGAAAGTAAAAGTGAAAGTGAAAGTAAGAAAAAATTTAGCGAATAGGAAGGATGGTGATTGATGTTGCATTTAAGTTTTTGAAGATTATAATTATCAGGAAACCGAGTAAACGAATGGGAGTTCCACAGGTGGGAAGTGCGAGAGAGGAAATAATTGGTGGTTGCATTTAGCTATATCAACAAATACAAAACTAGAAAGGTGTGTAAGACAAGAATATTTCTTCTCACTGGACTTATTCAACCTATCTTTATTTCTATCCTATCTTCATTCATCATTGGCGGCCACAATCTTATATATTATAAGACATACAGATGACACAGTGTTGATAACAGACACAGAAAAGAAACTACAAAAGCCCAAACAGAAGGCAGTGAAGAAAAAAGTGAAGAACGGACTTGAGATATTTTCGATAAATTACTTCACTAAGATCTGTTGGTACTGCACAGAAAACTTGACATAACCTCGGGAAGGATATTAGAATAATCCCGACCCTATATTGGTAGGAACCCACCCGCCTACAGATAGAGAGGAAGTTAGGAGTGCCACAAACATTGATAGTCTATTGCATCTGGATAAGTATTACTGCTATATACCGTACCTATGAACACTAATGGGTATGTCCCAATTCTCATAAATGCGCTGGACACTGTTGTAAGTATAGGGGGGGGGTAATATGCTGTCTACGTTGAGTTGAGATTACCAACCTCCCCAGTTTGATTTTCTTTCATACATTCATATCTGCTCAATGTAAACGAATTACGTCACACATTACGAAATTGACAAAGTCCGGCAATTATTTAAGACATTTTATTATGTATATACGTTCTTTTTATACATACAAATATTTAAGTAAATCTTAGACAATTGTGTTTAAAAACAGTAAAATCGACCTTGCTAACTGAAGGCTCCTCTCTGGCCCAATCGCTTAAGGCACGTCAGGCTATATGACGGCTCGATATAGGATACAGGTTCGATTCCTGTCGGAGGACGCATATTTTCTACAAAATTTATCGGACATTCAGGCCGGTAAATGTTGTTAACACTTTATTATAAACAGAGCATTTACTTAAATATTTGTATCTATAAAAAGAACGTATAAACATAAAAAAAAAAAAAATATATATATATATATATATATATATATATATATATATATATATATATATATATATATATATATAAATAAATAAAAGAGTTAGGGAAATCTATCAGCTTACCCTGAAGATCCGTTTAGGTGAAACCTAGGTAGGTTTTCCGGGATCTTTAGGATTAATTTTGTGTATCTATCTATCTATCTATATATATATATATATATATATATATGTGTATGAGTGTTTTTGGGTGTGTGTTATTAAATAGAACATATATTATGTCGATTAATTTTATTGATCGATTTTTCCAAATTAAGAATAATCCTTCTTTTAATATTTATTTTTTATACGTTATTTTTTATAGATACAAATATTTAAGTAAATGCTCTGTATATATATATATATATATATATATATATATATATATATATATATATATATATATATATATATATATATTAATAATATTATGAATAAATTATACTAAAAATCCGCCACCCAGAGTTTCATGTCGTAACACAAACATTAGGTGACTAAAATTGTATTTCATAGATATATATATATATATATATATATATATATATATATATATATATATATATATATATATATATATGTGTGTGTGTCTGTGTGTGTGCATTATCGTAAAATATTCTTTGGAGCCCTACTACTGAAGGTACTTAAATCATGATCGCATTATTGCTCCTATAAATTGGTGGTGTTCTAACAGTTTGGTTAGGAGTGAGTCGTTTAAATACAACCATCTTCCTTTAATTACATCAATAAGACGATATCAGGCGGTTGGCAGAGAAGATAGAGAACGTGTCAAAGCTTATCTTTTTCTCCGTTCAAGATAGATTCGCTCCCGTGAAAGCCAATGTCTACCTTATACTGATAAACTAATAGTTATAACTTGCTGTCTACCTGACAACACGATCTGGTCTGCTCCGTTCGTGAAATTGAAGCTGGCTGACCAGTGAGTGTCCATATTTTGGCTTTTGATTTCAAGTGCCCCCGAAAGATGTAATCGAGTGTGAGGTGACGTAATAGTGAGAGAACTAAGAAAGTAGTCGGTCCGTTAGAGAGTTCGAATTTGGTTGTAGCTGATAGAGCTCTCGATCCTACTGAATGGCTCTCTTCTTAAAGTGGGTGTCTACCTGATCAGTGAGTGTCTGTCTTTGGGCTTTTAATTCCCATTTGTGGCAAAAGATGAACAAGGTGGCCGTGAAAGCTATGAGAAAATAAAATAAGCAGACCTTAGATCTATCATCGTAAAAATACCGGTGAGATCTTTTTTTTTAATACTTCCAGAAATTTTAGATAATTTAAATCATTTGATTCGATCTATACACGAATGTTACCATAAAATAAATGATTCCAATAGAAAAATCAAGATTCGACTTGTACACGAGACTTTGCATAAAATAAATTATTTTTACATGTCGCTCGGCTCGACCTATACACGAGGCATAGCATAACAATACTTTTCTATGTTGCAAATCAGAGTTCGAATTATGATCGAGTCATAGTATTAATTAAATCATTTGATTCGACCTATACACGAGTGATACCATATAATAAATGATTTCAATTGAAAAATCAAGGTTCGACTTGTACACGAGACTTAGCATAAAATAAATGATTTTTACATGTCGATCGGCTCGACCTATACACGAGGCATAGCATAACAATACTTTTCTATGCTGTAAATCAGAGTTCGAATTATGATCGAGTCATAGTATAAATAAATCATTTGATTCGACCTATACACGAGTGACACCATATAATAAATGATTTCAATGGAAAAATCAAGGTTCGACTTGTACACGAGACTTAGCATAAAATAAATGATTTTTACGACATGTCGCTCGGCTCGACCTATACACGAGGCATAGCATAACAATACTTTTCTATGCTGTAAATCAGAGTTCGAATTATGATCGAGTCATAGTATAAATTAAATCATTTGATTCGACCTATACACGAGTGACACCATATAATAAATGATTTCAATGGAAAAATCAAGGTTCGACTTGTACACGACACTTAGCATAAAATAAATGATTTTTACGACCTGTCGCTCGGCTCGACTTATACACGAGGCATAGCATAACAATACTTTTCTATGCTGTAAATCAGAGTTCGAATTATGATCGAGTCATAGTATAAATTAAATCATTTGATTCGACCTATACACGAGTGACACCATATAATAAATGATTTCAATGGAAAAATCAGAGTTCGACTTGTACACGAGACTTAGCATAAAATAAATGATTTTTACGACCTGTCGCTCGGCTCGACCTATACACGAGGCATAGCATAACAATACTTTTCTATGCTGTAAATCAGAGTTCGAATTATGATCGAGTCATAGTATAAATTAAATCATTTGATTCGACCTATACACGAGTGATACCATATAATAAATGATTTCAATGGAAAAATCAAGGTTCGACTTGTACACGAGACTTAGCATAAAATAAATTATTTCCATCATAAAAGTTATGGTTCGACTTATACACAAGTAACAGCATAAATAAATAATTCAAGATCAGTTTATGAATCAGATAGTATAAAATAATTCATTTATATTGTCAAAATCCGGGATCGACCTATACACGAGTTATATAAAAAAAGAGAAAGAATAAGAGAGAGAGACATAAGCAGGGAGAAGGGAATGCGATAAAAACAGAGAGACGGATATAGAGAGAAAGATAACAAAAAAGAGAGACAGGCAAAGAGAAAGAAGAAAGAAGGAGAGAGAGGAAAGTGAGACTGAGTGAAAAGGGAGAAATGGGGAGAAAGAAAGATTACAAAGAATTTAGAGGAAAGAGTTTGAAAAGAGAGAGAAGGAAGTAAAGAAGAAGGTAGATGTAAGGGAAAGCGAGGAGAGAAGAATAGACCGGGGAAAAGAGAGAGGGAATACAAAACAAAAAGGGTAAGAAACAAAGAAAGGATATGAAAGAAGGAGAGATAAAGAGATGAGAGAAGAATAGACAAGGAGAAAGAGGGAGAGAGGAAATGAGGCAAATCGTGTAAGAAACAAAGATAGGATCGATAGAGAAAGAGAGAGAAAGAGAGAAGAATAGACAAGAGTAAAGAGAGAGAGAGGAAACAAGGCAAAAAATGTAAAAAGCAGAGAGACGACAGGGAAAGAAAGACAGAGAGGAGAGAAGAATAGACAGGGGGGAAAGAGTGAGTGGAACAAAAGAAAAAGAGTAAGAAACAAAGGATCGAGAAAGAAAGAGAGAGAAAGAGAAAAGAATAGACTGGGGTAAAGAGAGAGTGGAAACAAGATAAAATAGAGTGAGAAACAAAGAGAGGATCGAGAAAGAAAGAGAGGGAAAGAGAGCAGAGAAGAATAGACGGGGAAAGCAAGAGAGAGATAGAGGGGGGAAACAAGGTAAAAAGTGTAAAAAGCAGAGAGAGGATAGGAAAAGAAAGACAGAGAGGAGAGAAGAATAGACAGGGGGGGAAGAGTGAGTGGAACAAAGGAAAAAGAGTAAGAAACAAAGAGAGGATCAAGAAAGAAAGAGAGAGAAAGAGAGAAGAATAGACAAGAGTAAAGAGAGAGTGGAAACAAGACAAAATAGAGTGTGAAACAAAGAAAGGATCGAGAAAGATCGAGAGGGAAAGACAGGAAAGAGCAACACGACAAGAAAAACAGAAACAAGAATAAGGAAAGAGGCAGAAACGCAGACGACAAAAAAAGAGATCGATAAATATAGAAAGATAAAAGTGAGAAAGAGAGAGAATAATCACGTAGAGAGAAGAGAAAAGGTCAAAAGGTGAAGAGAGAGGAAAAAATGGAAAGAAGAGAGTGATGAGAAAATCGATAATGAAGGAGAAAGAAAGGCGAGGGAGAAAAACACATAGAAAGGAAAGATAGAGACTGCCAAATTGAAAGAGATCAGAAAATCAACGGAAAGATGAAAGAGAGAGAGAGAGAGAGAGAGAGAGAGAGAGAGAGACGAAAGTTCAAGAATGAGACGAGAGACAGATAAAAATATTTGAAGACGATAAGAAAGAAGAGAGTGTGTGTGTGTGTGTGAGAGAGAGAGAGAGAGAAGAAAATGTAGTAAAAGGGAGAAGGAAAAGGAAAAAATGAAGGTAGTAGAAATTTAAAGAAAAAGATAGAATGATAGACAAAGAGAGAAAGAAGAGATAAAGAGACAAACTGAAAAAGGCGAAAGAGAGAAAGACGGTGAGGAAAGAGAAAGATAGAAAGAGAGTATGAGCGAAAGGAAGCCCGGGGAGGAGGGAAGAAAAAAAGACTGAGTAAAAACAGGGGGAATGGGATAAAATGTTCAGCCCGCGCCGGGGCGGTGGGGTTAGATGTCAGACTGAAACAAGCAGCAAAAAAGAGAGAAAAAGATAGATAGATAGATAGATAGATAGATAGATAGATACATACATACATACATACATACATAGATTAAGAAAGAAAGAAAGAAAGAAAGAAAGAAAGGAAGAAAGAAAGAAAGAAAGATAAAATAGACAAAAAGAAAGAAAGACGAAATAGAAAGAAAGAACGAAGCGAGTAAATAAATGAAGGAAGGAAGGATTGAATGAAATAGAAAGAATGAAAAATTTGAAGAAGAAATGAGAAAGAAAAAAAGAAAGGCAGGAAAAGGAAAAGTAGAAAGAAAGAAAGAAAGAAAGAGAAAGAGAGAGAACAAACGGAAAAAAAGACAAAAAGAAAGAAAGATTAAGTAAAGATAAAGAATGAAGTAAATAAATGAATGAATGAATGAAAATATTGAATAGAAAAAAGAATGAAAAAAACGAAAGAAAAAAAATACAGGAAAGTCAAAGTAGAAAAAAAGAAAAAAAGAAAGATGCAAAGGAAATGAGAATAAAAAGAAAGAAAGAAAGAAAGAATGAAAGAAAGAAAGAATGAAAGAAAGAAAGAAAGTGAAAATAGAAAGAACGAACGAAAAAAAGAAAGAAAGAAAGTGTGGGGGTGAAAGCGAAATTTATTTTTTATATATGAATATGAATAAAAAAACGAAAAGCTGTCGAGATCTCGGCGTTGTCAGTGTCTCTCTTTGTGCACTTTGCAAACTCTCGTAGGTCACACGGGATTATCTCGTCCATTACGAGATCTCTTTGATCCTCCGTTACTTATTACTTATAGCCTCCTTTCAAGTTTCTCTTTGATCTTGTGCCCAATAGATAAGATAATCCGGTGAGGATATTTGCCTTGTTCATTATCTTAGAATTGTTAACACAAAGTATCGCCATCTTGCTCTATGTGTGTGCACGAATAAAATATACTCTAAATATATATATATATAGAGAGAGAGAGACAGACAGACAGAGAGAGAGAAAGAAAGAGATAGATTTCCATATTTATATACAAGAACATTAAAATTTTATATATGCGTGAATTAATATACATATATCTATCTATCTATCTATCTATCTATTTATCTATCTATCTATATATATATATATATATATATATATATATATATATGAAGCAATTTTTAAAGAATTATTGCATTTACGCTTAATTCGAAATTTTTATCACTTTAAACACAATTTTTTAGTAGATGTCCGTGTTCCAAATAGACGCCATGTTTGTTTTTTTTTTAACAAACAATCGGCCAGTCTATTCAAGTGGGAAAAATTAATAAAAAAAATATGTTGAAATATATTTCTTTAATATACGCGCACACACACTATGTACATTATTCGGACTATTGTTCTCATCTTTGTTGCCATATTTATTACAACGTTCGGCCGTTGTACGCTCCGGCCTTCTTCAGGTGGTTGGAATGTTGAACTGAACCCTTTATTTCGCTCACTGGGGTAGACTGTTCTAGTTCCACGTGCCATGTCTAATAGATGTCAGTTATCAGTTATCTCCTGTTAATCCCGTCTGAAAGTTTCCTCTTCCTATATATATATATATATATATATATCCACTTCCTATATATATATATATATATATATATATATATATATATATATATATAAGTGGAGAACTTTCAGACGGATTAACAGGAGATAACTGATAATGTGTTTCTAAAATAAATACGCTAAAATCCACTATCCCTACCGTGCGCCGATATAGTTAGAATCCGATCGACACCAGTTCAGTCGGGTTTATAACTAAAAAGGCAAACGGATTCCGAAACAGTCTGTCTTTATGATATATATATATATATATATATATATATATATAAGGGAAATACGAGAATGCTTTCAGGAACAAGGGACGTTGCGTTTTAATCAGTGGAAATAATCGCTTTTTTTTTTTTCATGCTTCTACGGAGTTTAACGGTTTTAAAATAAATACGCGAATAGGAAAGAAAAACTGACAAAGGTGAGAGCCAACAGCTCTGACACGAATGTTAACTAGCTTGCGCCGACGGCATTTAATGAAAAATTTAAATTGCATGGCACTACCCAATTGGATCATTCTTTGCTTAAACTCAACGTTGATTCTGATCCCGCAGAACTGGGTTCGGTGTGAAAAGTATTTGTTGTTAACATTCAGTTTAAAGGCAGTCCTTTTAAAAAGCTGATCATTTTGTGTTGTTTGTTTAGGCGGATGTAGAAAAAATTCGCAGTGTGAGAGATAGGCAAGAAGTAAGGCATGTAGCAACATGAGCACGGCACACTCCTTTGCAAAAAATATTTAAATTCAAGTGATAGCGATTGCTGTATGAGTTGTACGATTTTGAATCAAAAGGCAAGCCGGGTCTTTACTATATATATGACGTATATATATATATATATATATATATATATATATATATATATATATATAGGAAGTGAGAACTTTCAGACAGGATTAACAGGAGATAACTGATAATGTGTTTCTAAAATAAATACGCTAAAAATCCACTCTCCCTACCGTGCGCCGACGGCTTAATGGTTAGAATCTCCGACTGACACCAATTCAGTCGGGTTTCGATCCTAGCTAAAGGCAAACGGATGAGCTGCGAAACAGTCTGTCTTTGGATGACGTTATATATATATATATATATATATATATATATAAGGCAGGATGTGTGTGTATGTGTAACGAATGTACGGCCGCATGCTCCAAGTTAGCGGGAAGGTCAAGACTGACGTTGCGTTTCACTACTCCCATCGATAGTGGAAATAATCGTTTTTTTTTTTTCATGCTTCTACGGCAGTTTTCATGTAGTTTGCGGCCATTTTGTACTGGCCAGAATGATAGCCAATAGCTGGCTGCCCCGAATAGGAAAGAAAATTCTACTGGCCAGCGTGAGAGCCAACAGCTGACTGACACGAATGTTAACTAGCATGCTAGCATGCAAAAAAAATCGATAGCTGCATTCGTCACAAGTGAAAAATTTAAATCTGCATGGCACTTTACTCCAATTGGATCATTCTTTTGCTTAAACTCAACGTTGATTCTGATCCCGCAGAACTGGGTTCGGTGTGAAAAAGTATTTGTTGTTAACATTCTTTTTTTCATTTTTTCATTCGAGGTTTTTCCATTTCATTTAGTTTTTTTTCAGAGATTTCCTTTTTAAAGATGATCGTTTTGTGTTTATTTGCACTCCGGCAAAAGGCACTCCTTTAAAGGCAAGGAAGCAAAAATATTTTTTCAAGTGATAGCGATTGCTTAGTTCGATTTTTGAATTTTTTATATATATAATATATATATATTTATATATATATATATTATAGATCTTAAAAAAAATTCGCTTAATGGTTAGTGTGAGATAGGCGAAGCTAAAGGCAAACGGATGAGCATGTCTTTGATGACAACATCAGCATGGCATGCTCCAAGTTAGAAGGGAAGGTCAAACTGACGTTGCGGCACCCCATTTTAAACGGCAAGAATGAAGGCAAAATATTTAAATTCAAGTGATAGAATGTTAACTAGCATTGCATGTATGAGTTGTGAAAAATTTTTTGAATCACTTTTTCCAATCATTCTTTTGCTTAAACTCAACATTGATTCTGATCCCGCAGAACTGGGTTCGGTGTGAAAAAAGTATTTGTTGTTAACATTCTTTTTCATTGGGTTTTTCCAGTTACGAGTCCTTTAAAGCTGATCATTTTGTGTTCATTTTGTTTAGTCTTTTTTTCGTAACAGATTTAATGTTTAGTATAGATCTTTATATATATATATATATATATATATATATATATATATATATATGTGTGTGTGTGTGTGTGTGTGTGTGTGTGTGTGTGTGTGTGTGCGATGAAAGCGTTCAATCGTCTGAAGTTAGCGTGAGCGTGAGACTCGGGTTACCACCAGGGCCATACATAGGCGATTTTTGGCAATCTAACCGTGTAGGCAATCTAGTCGGAGCATTTTACTTTACTTAATAGGTTCCTTTTAGTTTTTAGGTTTCACAACCTTCTCTCTTGTTCTAATTAACAGAAAACCAAAATCTATGCATAATTTTTGCCCAATTGAACAACTACAGGGTCATCTTCATCGATCTTGATTTTTTTTTTTTTAATTTTCGCCCGGAAAACCATTTTTTGAGATATCTTAGATATAATTTAAATCTTGGTCGTAGAAGTAGAAATTGCCATAAATATAACGGAGAATGTAACTTGCGATGCTGGGCGTAGAGTGGAGGTATGAGGCAAACACCAATTTTTCGGCGTCATCCGTGTTTATAAATTTTCCGACTTGGAAGACGCGCCCTAATAGTGGAAAGAAATTTCTAAAAAAAGAAAAATCATTCTCATACAACAACACATACACCATGCTTTCCTCCCAAACATTACTTAGAATTACAATGAATAGGAAGTTGTGGAGAGCCATGATCACCAAACGTCCTAAAGAGACATGGTACATAAAAGAAGAAATGAACGACAAAACAGGGACTGGAAGGGATAGTAAGAAGACAAACATTACTTAGAATTACAATGGAAAAGGAAGTTGTGGAGAGTCATGATCATCAAACGTCCTAAAGAGACATTGCACATAAAAGAAGAAATGAATGAAAAAACAGAGACTAGAAGAAATAGTAAGACGACAAATATTACTTAGAATTACAAAGAATAGGAAGTTGTGGAGAGCCATGATCACCAGACGCCATGAAGAATCATGGCACATAAAAGAAAAAAATGGATGTCAAAACAGGGACTGGGAGGGATAGCAAGGAGACAAACATTATTCAGAACTATAAAGGATGGGATGTTGTGGAGAGCCATGATCACCAGTTGTCCTGAAGAGTCATGGCACATAAAAGAAAAAATGGATGACAAAACAGGGACTGGAAAGGATAGTAAGGAGACAAACATTACTCAAAACTATAAAGAATAGGAAGTTGTGGAGAGCCATGATCACCCATTTCCGGAAAAAACAGAAGGAACCTGTGTCACCTTTCTACCCAGTTTATATAAATGGATGACAGAACAGAGATTGAGAGGCGTAGTAAATCAAACAATGCTAAGAGAAACAAGGCGGAGAGGAAAATGTGGAGAGCCATGAACATCTAGGTCCCGAAGAAACAGAAGGACAGAGCGAATAACATATATAAAGAGCTTATGTAAATGGATAGGAAAACACGTATTTAGATGAACAGTATCGGAATATGTATTGTTGAAGAATACAACGTTGTGGAGAGGCATGATCGCCTACGCCAAAAACGGAAAATGGTACAAAAAAGAAGAATCTTATTTCTTTAGACAATGCCGAAAATTCTTCGAAAGTTTATCCTTGTTTTTTTTTGTGTTTTTTTTTGTTTTTGTTTTCTGTTTTCCGTTCAGCAATGTTATTGTTTTTTTTTTTTAGTTTCGCAACAAAATGAAAAAAAAAGAAAATGGCGTCTTTTTCGAACTTGAAAATATTTTCAGCGTTTTCTCTTTTTCCCGGCGATAATTGGATCGAAGGAATAAAACCTCGACGCGACACATGAAGTATTTGCAACAAATGTAGTGTAAAAATTGCAAGGCATTTTAAAAAGCTTCTGACGAAATGTGATTAATTAGAAGCGTTTTTTTTTGTTGTTTTTTTTTTTGTTTTTTCCAAAGAAAACTACCTAAGTAAAATATACATTTAAATAAACATATAAAAAAACGTTTCCAATATGTCTTTGCTTCGGTAGAAAAGTGTACACGTCGGTGTAATTTTATTAGAAATGTTTAAAACCGTGTAAGTTGCGATAATGTCGACTGTTCCAAATTCCGCCATATTTATTTTTTAATTCATAAAATGCCTCACAAGGGCGTTGATTACAAATTAGCAAGAATTCAATATATATTTTTTTAAACTCTTTCATTTTAATTAAGTACGAATAATTAATTGCCGTTTTTGTCTATGAAAAGAGATGTCGGGAGTAAAAGCTATCGTTCTAAAACTTTCGGTATTGCATAGAAACATTTTAGGTATAATTTTGAATAGCAAGCAGACATTTTTTAAAATCATATCACCCTATGCAAGGCAGTAAAGCCGATGAGAAACAAGGGGTTACTGAGTGTGAAAGAATTAGAAAAAAGAAAAAATATTATTAAGGAGTGAGAACAATGGAAGAGTAATCAAGAAGGCAGTAGATAACGATTGACATTGCATTTAAATTTGTTTTCTAATCATTTCACCCCATCCAAGGCAGTAAAGCCACTAGGACACAAAGGGGTTACTGAGTGTGAAAGAATAAGTAAAAAAGAGAAACATTATTAAGGAGTGAGAACGATAAAAAATTAATCAAGATGACAGTAGATAACGATTGAAATAGCATTTAAATTTGTTTTCTAATCATTTCACCCCATGCAAGGCAGTAAAGCCACTACGACACAAAGGGTTACTGAGTGTGAAAGAATAAGTAAAAAAGAAAAAAAAAACATTAAGGAGTGAGAACAATAGAAGAGTAATCAAGAAGACATTAGATAACGATTGACATTGCATTTAAATTTGTTTTCTAATCATTTCACCCCATGCAAGGCAGTAAAGCCACTAAGACATAAGGGGTTACTGTGAAAGAATAAGAAAAAAGAAAAAAAAAACATTATTAAGGAGTGAGAATAATGGAAGAGTAATCAAGAAGACAGTAGATAACTATTGACATTGCATTTAAATTTGTTTTCTAATCATTTCACCCCATGCAAGGCAGTAAAGCCACGAAGACACAACGGGTTACTGAGTGGGAAAGAATAAGAAAAAAGAAGAAAAAAAACATTATTAAGGAGTGAGAATAATGGAAGAGTAATCAAGAAGACATTAGATAACGATTGACATTGCATTTAAATTTGTTTTCTAATCATTTCACCCTATGTAAGGCAGTAAAGCCACTAAGACATAAGGGGTTACTGAGTGTGAAAGAATAAGAAAAAAGAGAAACATTATTAAGGAGCAAGAACAATAGAAGAGTAACCAAGAAGGCAGTAGATAACGATTGACATTGCATTTAAATTTTTGAAAATTAATTTGGCTGGGAAGCCAGAAAAGAGTTCTACAAGCGAGAAGTGTAAGTAAAGATACTCTTAAGTTAGAACTTGCGGTTACATCTAGACAAATTCAGATGTAAATTGATGAGATCTTGATACCAATCTAGTATTTATACAGTCTAGCTACCATATTCGCATATATTAACCAATCAAATGGATAGCGGCTAGGATTAAAGAGTAGGGGAACCGATTTCGAATTCCAGTCGAATCCACTACATTCACTTACGTGCTGATACCCTTGGGAAAATCTTGTGGTGTCCTCCCTCTACAGAGTCTATGTTGGACTCTTCCGCCTACTATAAGATTAGTAGGAGAGAAGGCCTTGGGGGAACAGTCGAATAGATTAAACGCTGGGTCAACCGACACACACTCACTAGTCTTCTATTGTACTTACTGTTTAATATATGACCTATCTGCAACACTTCTTTTGTTATTTCTTAAACCATTTACTTGGTCACAACATCTTAAGAAATAACAAGTGTTGCAGACTCCCTTTTTACTACAATCTTAACCTGTTCAAATCTAGATTCAATCGTTATATTCCCTTCCTTTCCATTTAAATTTCCCCTTCACGTAACCAGCAACCTCGGGTGGACCTTGTACAGGGTGAACCATACTTTAAAAAAAAGTCTAAAAAGTACAATAAAACTGTCTGTTATATCCCAGGGTGTTGGGATGGACAAAACGAATGAAAGATGCGTATTTTAACACATACAATAACTTTCATTCATTTACTGCCGGAGAAGAGCAACGATTTGTTTGGATTAAAAACATGAGTTCGCCAGCCCGTCATTTTAACCACATTCAGAAGTGCCGTGGTCGAAATACCCGACAACTATTTTGAGTTATCGTTCTTTATTGGGGGAAGTAAGTTGACATCCTCTAACACTTTCCAAATCGATTAAAGAAAGAAAATTTAAATTCAGTTTTAAACATATCAGACAATAAAATGTAAAAAAGCTATAAAAAAAAAAAAAATAAAATAAAAAAGAGTCCTTTGTTATGGTATTTAGATTTTTTTTTAATTTAGGCAAAGTACTAGACAGGTGTTGAGATTTCATCAACTTTGATTGATGTAACCATCAGTTCTATGCTAAATGTTACTTTTCTAGCACTTCTCACTTGTGGAACACTTTTCCGGCTACATGCTTCCCAGCGAAATTTAATCTGCAGAAATTTAAGCACAATTTAATCGCTATTTGCTTTACTTAAGATTAATTTTCTTTTCGCCTCGCTCCTTAGTAATGTTTCTGTTTTCTAATTCTTACACACCCAAAAACAATGAAGCTTCCCTGAAGACCAGTTTAGGTGAAACCTTGGTAGGTTTGCCTGGCTCCTTCGGATTATCTTAGGTTTTGCTCTACTTAGTGTATTGAGCACTTTGCGTAGTATGACACTCGTTTTGTGTTTTTTTTTCTTTGGATTTGGAGGTTAACACTGGACGATTGTTTTCGGCTTGTTTTAATGTTCTTATATATATATATATATATATATATATATATACAAATATGTGTGTGTGTGTGTTTGAAAATTTCAGATAGATTATATCTTTAAAATGACAATATATGAAGACAAAAGGAAAACATCTTTACCGACGCATTTCGTTGTCTGTGGAACCTTATCAGGGCAAATGCCAGGATTTTATTTTGTAACAAGTAGTTATATACAAGAGGAAAAATGTTCTTTGTTTATCAAAAACTTTTAAATTTAAGAAGGCTCATATATATTAATCAGGTTAGCCGAAAGACCTAGGCAATCTATGGAGGACGTGAAAGGAAGAAATTCAATGTCTAATAGGCGGAAGTGAGTAAATGATGTTCTTGACACTATTTACTTTATTCGGACTATTGTCGTCATCTTTGTTGCCATATTTATTATAACGTTTCGGTCGTTGTACGCTCCGGCCTTCTTCAGTTGGTTGGAATGTCGAACTGAATCCGTTTATTTCGTTCACTGGGGTAGACTGTTCTTGTTCCACGTGCCATGTTTTAATGGATGTCAGTTGTCCTTTATCACCTGTTAATTCCCCTCTCCAAGTTCTCCACTGCCTTAACCGGGTATTGAAATCACACTCTTTGGGTTCTGTCAATGGATCTAACCAACGCCTTTATCCACTGTGCCATGTGAGGTTGTGCTCCACCCAGCGCTCCAGCTGCTTGTCCCGGTCTGTAATGACCTCTCCCGCCCTGGACTTCAGTTGTCGTTGGGGCAGCGGCGTGCAGTCTGTTGGGCCCTGCTGTCAGCAGCTCTGAGAGCATCGCAAGTATTGACGCAAGGGTTATGCTTGTAAGTCAGAAGTGCTTGTCTAAAAAAGATGCGAGGCCTTGATAACAATCTCATCCCAGTGAGCTTCGTACCAGTCCGCATTTCGACGATTCTTCTTCCCAGTAAGGACTGTGGTGCATATAGCATCACGGATGTGGTGCCATCTACTGACGATGTCAGTGACACTGAAGGAAGATGTGTCAACCTTCGCTCTAAAGGTAGTTTGGATGCGGCGAGAGCTCTCAGATTCATTGTAGCAAAAGGTGTTCATGCGAGGGAGGTCCTTGGTTTTGGAGCGGTGTATTTTCTTGGCTGTCAGTTTCACTTTGCAGCCTACTAGGGAGTGGTCCGTGTCGCAGTCTGTGCTGTGGAAGCTCCGAGTGCAAAGAACGCTCTTTAGGTCTACACGCCTGATGATGACAAGGTCGAACTGGTGCCAGTGTCGAGAACGGGGATGTCTCCAAGAAATTTGTGGCGTTCTTTGCACTTGAAGTTCGTCACGCACAGTCCGTGGTGGCAGCACAGTTCCAGCAGCCGCTGTCCATTCTCATTCATCTTGCCTATGCTCTGACCGCCGAGGAAAGATAGCCAAGTGTCATAGTCGGCTCCCTACTCTGGCATTGAAGTCTCCCAATAGGTATAATCCTTCAGTATTGGGGTTCCTGTATATCGTCTCATCCACTGCCTCAAAAACTGGTTTGACCTCCAAAAAATAAGAGCGTTGGCGCGTAGATGCGGAGGACATTGCATGAAACCTGGTTCCCCTTCAGTAGATTAATAGTTCTGAAGCAGGCATTTAAAAATAAATTGGAAAACTTATATATATTGGAGAAACAAGGAGAAATTTAAAAAACGCATTTATGAGTACAAAGAGACCTGTTAAAAAACAACTTAACTAATGCACTAGTCATACATAGAAATAAATTCAACCACAATTTTGATTTTAAAAATGCTACACTCATAAAAAAAGAAAATAACACACTCAAAAGGAAAATTCTAGAGAGTGCCGCCATTGAATATTACCCAAATATTAATCTACGCCCAGGCTTTTCCCTATTTCACCTTTCTTAACAGAATTACTACTCTTCCGAACAAACATACACAACAATATTGTAAAATCAAAAGAAAATGGTTCAATCCGTTAACACAGTAATAATACCAATATCTCCACACCTGACAGTAATTGACGTAATTTTCAGTTAACAGTATGAACATATCGTCCTCTAAATTCTTCCAGTTGCTAAGGACATTTTGTTTTTGTTATTATTAGTTACTTTGTTTAAATAAATTCATTTAATTTTTTGCCTTGAGAAAGTCCACATTGGACGAAACTCGTCGGCAACTATATATATTTTCCATTGTATATATATATATATATATATATATATATATATATATATATATATATATATAATCCTTCGTATATTGAACATAAGTCAACACTTTATATGCGACAGTCTGTTTCAATATATATATATATATATATATATATATAAGTGAACATAGAAGTCAACACTTAGAGGCGACAGTCTGTTTCATGCTATATGCAATCGTCAGGCCACGTGTTATTTTTCTCGGCTATTTATATATATACAGGTCAGTGGTGCATTTTGGGTAGACTATTACGGCGGTTATTTTACCGGATGTCGTTTATCTATTTATTATTTTGCTTGATTTTATTTATTTTTATTTTTTATTTCTTATTTTATTTAATTATCTATTTATTTTTTTAAATCGGTATTTTTACTAACGTAGTAAAAGTTTGTTTATATCACTTATTTAATAGTTTTGTTGTGGTTTGAGAATTTAATTAAAGCTATTTGTTCGGTTTTGGGGTTGATTGTTATAGTTTATTCTAACTATTATTTTGGCAGGAACAGTTTTTAATTTGGGTTTATTTGGGTTGATTATCTTTATTTGTTTTTTCTAACGGTAACTTTATCGGGATTGGTTTGTTTATTTATTTACTTGGATGAATTTAGGTCAATTTATTTTACTTGTATTTTTTCTCTTTTCGGTTTTCGGTTTTTAAGTAACGTAGTATTTATTTTTTATTTTTCAGATACAAGATACTCAATAAATAGATAAACGACTTCCGGTAAAATAATCACCGTAATAGTCTACCCACAATGCACCACTGACCCGTATATATATAAATAGCCGAGAAAAATAACAGCACACGTGGGCTTGACGATTGCATATAGCATGAAACAGACTGTCGCCTCTAAAAATTGTTGACTTCTATGTTCACTTTTATATTTACACACGCTCTATCTCTGATATCGAGCACTTTATCCCATAAATATAGCACACCTTAAGACTATATTTCTTTATATATATATATATATATATATATATATATATATATATAGTTAGTTAATATTAACTAGGTCTGCTCTACTCATTGTATTGAGCACTTTATTTAGTTATTTTGGGTACTCGCATCGGGGTTTTTCTCCTTTAGGCCTTGAACTCGTATGATGCACGTCCATGTTCATGGTTTTTTCTTTTTAAATCCTTTTTTCCACTTTGATATTGGTTTGTTTATTTGCAAATCAAATTTGGGTGGCATCATCTTCCATAATTCGACCAATAAAATTTCTTAATAATTTATCGTCACATAATATGATTCCTTTTTGGCTAGAATTTACAAGGTTATCAATGGTAATGCGACTTTTGGCAAACCATGTATATAAATTCTATTTTCTGGTTTGAAATAATTTAATACATAGAATATTAAATAAAGAAACATATCGTTTTTTCCCTTTTTTTTTTTTGCTTTCACAGTTAAATTTTTATTTCTGGCAAGAACTCAGTCCACACCGGGGTTGATAAGACAGACGAGCGATATATCTTCATCTGCCGAAATAGAATATTCCCCAAATATGAGATGACTTTGGATTTTATTGTTTATTATATATATATATATATATATATATATATATATATATATATATGTATATAAATAAAAAAGAAAGAACAGTAAGATATAAAATCCGGTGTTCTTATAGATATTTTTTTTTTACAAAATAGTGCTCAATGTAAATTTACAGAGCATTAATATTACAAATTAATTGATTTAAAATATGTTTTTTTTTCGCTACAAAGTTCTAACCATGTTTCAAAAATAGAAGCTAAAAGCCCCGAATTTAATTTTGCAATTAAATTAAAAGCATTAGTTCCATTTTATCCTCAAGCGAATTTTGGAGTAACTTTTAAAAATTACTGGGTTTTAAAGACACAGCTAAAATCACGTTTCTATGGTTACAGAATTCTGTAACCATGGTTTGTGATTCATTAGAATGTGTAGCGAAAAAAACCATATTTTAAATCAATTAATTTAATATATATATATATATATATATATATATATATATATATATATATATATATATATATAAATTAAACCTAAAGAGCCAGACAAACCTACCACGGTTTCACCAAAGCGGATCATCAGGGATTTCTGGCTCATATTGGGTTTTATCTTATTCGTATCGGGGGTTTTTCTTTGGACTCTGGACTTGGATGCTAGACGATTATTTTAGGCTGACGTACAAGTTCTTGGTTCTTTCTTTTTTTTATACCATTTTTTCCCCTTTGGTATTGGTTTGTTTATTTGCAAATCAATACACCGAAGGTTTTCCGAGCGAGTATAGTTTCTAACACTTATAAGATTTCTATTAATAATAATAATAATAACATATATATATATATATATATATATATAAAGGAAATATGTTGTAGTGGTTCCAACGAGAGAAAAGTATGTATATTAAAAGAAGAGGGGGGTGCCGCAAACGTTTTTGGTTGTAATGTGGATTTATTGAGAAAAAATATTATACTTTGTTTTACATAATTTCACGACACGTGTTTCTGGTCTGGTCTCTGCAACCGTCTTCAGGTGAAAGTGGAGATTTTTACATATTATTAAAAATAATTAATTTTTCTTCATGTTCAATGTGGAATATTCTTGATATGAGACATTCTGTTTGTGTGTTGGCAATCCGAATTTTCTTTCTAGAATTGTCAATGAAGAGTTCTGCCTGAAGGGTCATAAAACAATTAAGGTTTGTCCAGCGAGTAGTTATCGGCATTTAATCTTTTAATGTTTTAGTGACCTCTATGTGCTCTTGGATCTGTTTCTATTTTGGCGTGTTCCTGTCAGCATGCGTGTATATATGCGTGCGTATATTTCCTTACTACGAGGAATTCGTAAACTTATTTGTACTTATACACGCATACACACACCGTGAAATTATGTACTTATACACGCATACACACACCGTGAAATTATGTAAAACAAAGTATAATATTTTTTCTCAATAAATCCACATTACAACCAAAAACGTTTGCGGCACCCCTCTTCTTTTTAATATATATATATATATATATATATATATATATGTTGAGATGTTGGAATATAAGCTATTTAATTTGTACATAGAGCATCTATGAAATAGGGCAGCTTTGGAATGCAATCTAAGCATAAACATGATATCCTATTAGATTTCATAACACAGCTTATATATACATATATATCCTGAACATAGTTTTAGATTAGCGGCATATGTTCAATCCGACGCTGACGAATGCACTCCATCAGTATAGGTTCCAGAACATCATTTTTTACTCTGTGGAGTGTTTTTCTATTTTTCATTAATTAATTCATAAATAAATGTAGGATTCGTATCAACAAGGTGTTGATGGCTCGAACTGACACCAAACTGACACCACGAACTGACACCAAAACTGTCAGTTTTCGATCCGAGTTCACTAGATCTTCCATTATTTTTTTTTTAACTTTATGCAATAACATTACAACTTAAGAAAATATTTCAGTCGCATCGTGATTCACCGTTTGATAAAACGTTAAATTTTCGGGTTATTCTTTAACGTTGTAACAAGATGTACAGTTATGTAGTGGTATGTGCATATTCAATGTAACACTACATATAAATATATATATATATATATATATATATATATATATATATATATATATATAATAATAAAAGGCTTAAACACTAACATTCCATGGTCACTAATATTAGTGTTTAAGCCTTTTTATTATATCGTTACTCTGTCCTGGACATTGAGTTCTACCTGGATTCTATCCTCTTGGAATTTTTATTCTAAAAATATACATGTATGTGTATGCACCTATGTATATATATTTATATATTTTGCATATGTATGTCTATATTTACCACTAATATTAACTATATATATATATATATATATATATATATATATATATATATATATATATATATATATATGTAGTGTTACATATGTATATATATAGATATATATACATGTATATATATATATATATATATATATATATACATATATTATGTAGTGTTATATATATATATATATTATGTAGTGTTACATATATATATATATATATATATATATATATATATATATATATATATATATACATATATATATTTTATGTTTATTTTACATATATATATATATATATATATATATATATATAAGAAAATAGTCTTAAGATGTGCTATATTTATGGGATAAAGTGCTCAATACCAGAGATAGAGCGTGTGTAAATATAAAAGTGAACATTGAAGTCAACACTTAGAGTCGTCAGTCTGTTTGGCCTGACAATTGCATATAGCATGAAATAGACTGTCTCCTCTAAGTGTTGACTTCTACGTTCACTATA
The DNA here is from genome assembly GCA_903632075.3 of Acanthosepion pharaonis. NCBI lineage: Eukaryota > Metazoa > Mollusca > Cephalopoda > Sepiida > Sepiidae > Acanthosepion > Acanthosepion pharaonis. The sequence continues at coordinate 324,592 of CAHIKZ030001223.1, forward strand.
TATATATATATATATATATATATATATATATATATGTGAGTGAGAATGTATGTGTGTGTGTGTGTATATATATATATATATATATTAGAGTCGACAGACTGTCTCATGCAAGATCATCAGGCCGATTGCGTCTAGCATGAAACAGACTCTCGCCTCTAAGTATATATATATATATATATATATATATATATAGTCACAGTAACCTTCAATATTCAGTTCGTCATGATAGATTTTCACCTGTTTCATGATCAGCACTCCGACATTGACAAATCCACTCCATTAAAACAGGGTCCAGATCATCATTTTTTGCTCTTTGCTGTGTTTTTTCTATTTTTCATTAATTTGTGTTCAACCCTTTCATCATAAAACTTTAACAATTTCTCCTTATGTTTCCTCGGTGTTTGTTCAAACGCCAAACTCCACAAACAGACTCTTCAACCTTACACCCCTGTCTAGTTTATCGAACAGTTCGACTTTCTGCGATACTGATGAACATAAATGCTTTTTATTTTCTCTACCCGAACGGGTATCTGCAGGAGTTTTTGACATTTTGAATAATATCTTTATTGAGCAAGAAACCTACTAAGTAATCCACGAACGAAGGTTTTTCTTTGACGATCGCTAACAAAAAAATGGTTCCAACGTAGGCCACGTAGCTGGACTGGACATGAGGTCACTTACAACAGCTGCACATCACCAAGAAACCACACGTGTGCTTCCTGAAATGTTCCATTTGCAGGAGGTCATGTCAGCATGTTTTCGGATTTGGGAATTTTAGATACAAGATATTCAACTTGTATAAATAATCGGGATGATAGTCACCCTAAAATTTTGTTAAGTTTTATTGATCCTATTTCGACGTTATCTATCTATCTATCTATCTCCGTTTGTTCATATCTAAACCAGTCTATTCCTATCTATCTATCTATCTATCTATCTATCTATCTATCTATCTATCTATCTCGGGCTGTTCATTATCTATCTATCTATCTATCTATCTATCTATCTATCTCAGTCTTTTCATATCTATCTATCTATCTATCTATCTATCTATCTATCTATCTATCTAGGTTTATTCTGCTGAGTCCCAATTCCATTTGAGTACGTTATATACACTTACGTGCAAATACCCTTGGGAATGGTACAGATAAACTTCTTCTCCCCAGCTATGGATTAATTAATAAAACTTGTATCAATAAATCTTTATTATCTCCAAAAAACAAAATAAGATTACGAACAAAATATTCAAATTTTGGCATTAAATAACCCATGGAGGTTTTGACATGCCACTAAGCATATACAACCAACTAATTTTCTATCTCTGTAGGTCACTCAAACGGTAATGAATTTTCTTCATTAATTACAGCAGATTTAAGAGTAGACTGGTTGGCAACCAAGTTTAAATACCTCAGTTTGCTCTACTATTTAATCCATAGGTAAGGGGAGATATATATGATAAAAAGCATGTACTTTTAATATTATTCTGTATTTATGAGTAAATGTTATCAATATCCCAGATAGAACGTGTGTATATATAAAAGTGAAGATTGAAGTCAACACCGAACGGTGACAGCCTGTTTCTTGATTTAATCCAATCTTCAAACCATATATATATTTAGATGGGCTCTTTAAGTGTTCAACAAACACAAATGTGCCTGAGCAGGGGTGTGTAAGAGGGATTAGCTAGTCACCCTAGCAGAGAGGCATACTCAGGTACGATCGACTATCCCGTTGATTTCGATAAAAATCCGAAAACAACCTCATTCAGTTTTTATGTTTGTGTCTTATGTGACACTTCAGACCTGCTAGTGACCCGCATATAAGTCCACATATTGTGCAACAGCGGAGATCTTGGTGACATAACAACAGAAATATTTGCTCACGCTTAACGCCGTTGTCTTTCGACTCTTAGCCGGTTGATACAACTTATTTCGAAATGTGTGATACCACTCTAGCACAAATATCTCAAATTATTTCTATCCAGGGAAACTGGCTCGAATTTAGTATGAGGCAGATTGACAGCTGAGTTGTCACTCTTTAGCTTGTCTTTATACCTGAGCCAGAGCTGTTTAACAGTCCTTTGTCGACTGTGAAGCTGGCTATACATGAGGACCTTAGTTATTCTGTCGTCACTAATCCTTGCAACATGACCAGCCCTACTAACTTGTGAGTATATCAGCATTTTGTGAGATCAGCATTTGACACATTATCAATAGCTTAACAATACGATTTGTTATTTCGTGATCAAGTATGCATTTGCATTTATCTTGATTCCTAAATATGGAAATGAGTTCACATACATCAAGTTCTTAACATCAATATGTATAGGAGTGTCTATACACTCCTTTACATATTGATCATATATATATATATATATATATATATATATATATATATATATATATATATATGAGGAACTGGTGGAAGCTGTCTGATACCCTGAATCTTATCTGAGAAGAAGGCGGCTGGTACATTACCTTCGTTTTCTTTATGATAATGGTGAGGCCAATTTAATTCATATATATATATATATATATATATATATATATATATATATATATATATATATATATATGAATAATCTTTTTGCACTAGTTATCTATCGAGGTTCTTCTTGGCTAAAAAAAACACTATAAATTCTCTGACTTTCCTTATATATACATTTGTATTATTATTATTATTCACACTCACAGTCATTGTGCATATATATATATATATATATATATATATATATATATATATATATAATTTATGTAGAACTAAAGGATATCTTTTTAAACCAATATTTTTATTACTTCAAACGTTATTATAGTCCATTATAATAACGTTTGTGTCCATTATAATAACGTTTGAAATTATAAAATATATATCAAACTCCATAGATGATATATATATATATATATATTACTTCAAATGTTATTTTTAGTGGATGCCCGTATTTGAGTAGACGCCCTGTTCTTTTAAACAGCATTTATTTCGTTTACCGGCCTGAGTACTCGAGCAAACTTAATACATACGGTTATCCACTAAAAGTAACATTTTATGTAAAAAATATGTCGGATTAATATATATATATATATATATATAACAAAGTGGAAAATTTTTCGTTTGACGCGTTTCGACCTTCAGAACTTCGTCCGGCTTAGTTTGATGAAGTACTAAAAGGGGAAAGTCGTCTTACCTCTAAAATTGTTGTCGATATACAGAGTGACCCTAACGGAAAAAATGCACATTTTCAAGAAATGAAATTTTCAACATCATTTTAATGAATTGATTAATCTTAAGAAATAAGATCTTCAATATGATTTCCATCATTTGAGATGCAAAGGTTGATGGGCTTTTCCAGATCCACGTGTACTCGATGCAATAACGCAACATTGCCACCAATTTTAGCACAATTTACTCTTTTATCCATTCAGTCAAGTGTGTTGCATGTGTGATTTTTATTGAGTACACATTCTTTAGCATACTGCAGAAAAAAAAAGTCAGTTGTTTCTTCTTTCGACAAAACCATGTTTAATCTGAATTCGTGAGATTTCCTGTGTCAAGATTTTACGGACACTCTGTATAAAAACTTACACTGAGTGTAACATCACATCTTAAAAATGATTAAAGATATCTTATTGGAATTCTCCGAGCTTTTTATGACACTACTGGACTCTACTTGGGTCAAAAATATTTAACTCTAAGTTGACGATCTTTCTTGCTATTGGGACCTCCTGATTCAGTTTTCCACTCTACTGTTTTCCTCTTTTTTAAACCTATTCACCATTCTCTCGATGTTTCTTGAATGGATGAATCAAGAGTATGAACAAAGAGATCAATTATAAAAGGTCCGACCAAGTCTATAAGACATTTGGTACGTGAGAGAGGAGTTTCAGCAATGACAGTCCAAAGAGCAGTGAAAAAAGACTTAAAAATGAAATCGTACATGAAAAGTGTGAAGCAGGACGGTAAGTTAGAAAGTTAGAGAGGGCAATGATCATCTTGAATAAGTTGGAAAATGACCTGGAATATATATATATATATATATATATATATATATATATATATATATTTTTATGGTGGATTCTTCTATCGTGAACGATAAATGAGGGTCAGCAGTGAATGGTGCCTTTCGTTTTACACATATGCATGATAGCAGGGGCTATTGTGGAGAAAATCAGGTAAGGGAAAGACATTTTTCATTCGTGCTTTCTTAAGTGCGATTCTAGCCCAGCGTTGCTGCAGACGACTGAGCCACACTGACAGATGTAATTTGTTAAAGCAGGATTTTGATGGCGTCTCTGCTTCAGAGCTTGAGGAAGCTGATCACGGTGCTTCTGTCTACTGCCTTCAAAACCCTTTAACTTAATGAAACATGTCTTATGCCATTCCTTTCGTTTTCATGCTTAGGCTTCCCAAGTTGAGATGTTTCAAGTTGTCTTTCAATTTTTTCTTTTAGGGTAAGAGTGGATGTCCAACTGAACGCTTGGAGTTTGGTAGTGTACATATATATATATATATATATATATATATATATATATATATATATATATATATATATATATATATATATATATAATTGCCATATCTATCTATTCCTGTTCTTTGGTCTATTCTTTTTCTCTCTATCTAAGCAAATCAAAGATGCCACTGAAGCTGCCGTTATCGTTTCCCGGTATAATTCGTTCATATTTCTGCCCATTATTATTATTATTATTCTTTTAGTTTTCTTGCTTAATCATCAGTCTGTCACTTTTTCTTCCCTCACTCTCTCACCTCACTCTCACCACGCCTTCTCCCCCTCCGCCTCTTTCTATCCCTCCATCATCCTCTCTCTCTGAAAATTCTACTGAAAATCTGTTGTACTATTGTCATCTCTGGGCCGTTTCCCAAACTTTAGGCTTCATTAGAAATCTTTAATCTTTCGCGCTGAGTAAGGCTACCTTCCAATTTGCTACGACCGACCCGATCGACGAAGATGCAAATGAAGGCAAAGAGAAAGAAAGAAAGAAAGAAAGAAAGAAAGAAAGAAAGAAAAATTGACAAAAGAAGAGGCAGAAAAAGAAAAGACCCCCAAAAATAAATAAATGGATTGGAAAAAATACTATGGAGGGGGCGAAAAAAAATTGGCAAATGGCCCGGGCAATGAATGAAATGAACGAAAAAAATGCTTATTTCATTGTTTGTGTCTCTCCAGCTTTTCAGGTCGCTTCATTCATATGCCGTTGCAGACGATCTTTCTCTTTCGTTTATTATTATTATTATTATTATTATTATTATTATTATTGATAATGTAACTATTATTATTATTATTATTATTAATATTATAATTATCATTATTAATATTATCATTATTATTATTATCATTATTATTATTGCTATCATTATTATTATCATTATTATTATCATTATTATTATTATCATTATTATCATCATCATCATTCGATTTTACTGGAAAGACCTACCAAGTCTTGGAAAGACCTAAAAGGCAGGTCGTTAATTGTGTTGTTATGGCCACATTTCATGTTAATTTTTTTTTTTTTTTTTATCTCGATGAAGTTGCTAGCGTTACATAGACAAAGTTCTCCTTAGTGTGTGTGCTGTACTTAATAAGACAATTTTCTGTATGTCTCTTAAGCTGGGGTTTCAGGGATTCTTTCAATGTGTTGTTTTGTTCCATTTTTATAATTCAAGTGCACCTATTACCACTGGTATTATTCTTGTTTTCAATTCCACATTTTTTCTATTTCAATTTCCAGGTCTTTGTATTTTGATAGTTTTTCAAATTCCTTGGTTGCTATGTTACAATCCGCTGGACAAGCCATATCAATTAGTAGGCGTTTTTTTTCTTTCTGGTTTTTGACAATGATGTCCGGCCTATTTGCTTCAATTTTTCTGTCTGTGTGGATGGTATAATCCCATAGAATGGTGACATCTTCTATTTCTGTAACCGGCGCTGGCCGATGTTCATACCAGTGTTTGCTTACATTTTCCAAAGTGTTTGCACATTGTCCAGTGTAAGTATTGCCCCACTCTATCGTGACGATTTTTATATTCATTTGGGGCAAGTATAGAACATCCTGAGATTAGATGGTCTATTGTTTCTTGGTATTTGTCAGAACCTGCATTTTGGATCCACATTATTATGTATGATATTTGCCTGAAAATTCCTAGTGAAAAAGACTCTGGTCTTGCGCTGCAAGAATAAAGCCTTCAGTTTCAGACTTTAATCCAGATGCTCGTAACCATCGATGAGTATTAACTTTATCAACATTGGGTTTATTTGCACGTTCTGGATATTGGCCATGCAGAGGTTTGTCTTGCCAGCGTTGTTTCATCTGTTCAAGGGCTTTATCCTTGGCTTTCTTTTTCATATCTTTTGCTGCAATAGTTGGTTCTTGGCTTCTGTTTTGATTTACTACAGAATCTACTATTATCATTATTATTATTATCATTATTATTATTATCATTACTATTATTATTATTATTAAGTAAAGAGAGGAAAGGAGATAGACTGTGCTCTCATCGTAGTAGTGGTGATGGTGTTAGACCTGCCATTATTATTATTATTATTATTATTATTATTGCATTTGTTTTTAATTTTACATCTCTTTCTCTTGATTTTTTCCATGACAGTTTTTTTTTTTGTGTTCTTTATTCAACTTAATGATTTTTTTTTTCCTATATCATACATTCAACGCCTCTAATATATATATATATATATATATATATATATATATATATATATATATATATATATGTATGCATACATACATACATACATACACACACACACATATATATATATATATGTATGTATTCTTCATTTATTGACTTGCTTTTTCATGGGTAATTTCTTTTCTTAAAATAATTATAGCTTCATTCATTCATTTATTTTTCAGTTTCATTATATTTTTTTCTTTCTTTTCCGTACTTTTTTCTGGTGTTATTATTTAAATTTCTTTCATTTTTTTTTCTTTCCTTCATATCATAATACAATTCACTTTCTTATTGATCTGTCGTCTGCGTTTTCTTTTTATGTATCGTTCTTCATATTATTCTTTTCTTTCTTTTGGGATTTTTTTATTGAAGAAATGATAGTTGGAATGTAGGTAAGAAAGAAAGAAAGAAAGAAAAGAAAGAAAGAAAAAAAGAAAATAATGAATTAGTTAAAGAAAGCAAGAAAGAAGGAAATAAACAAACAATGGTAATTGGAATATAGGGAAGAATAAAAGAAAGAAAGAATGAAAGAAGAAGGAAAGATGAAAGTAAGCAAGAAAGAAAATAGTATAGAAACAAAGAAAAAATAATGATAATTGAAATATAGGGCAGAAAGAAAGAATGAAGGAAAGAATGAAAGAAGGAAGAAAAGAATTAAAGAAAGAAAGAAAGAAAAAGAAAGAAAGAAAGAAAGAAGAAAGAAAGAAAGAAAGAATGAAAAGAAAGAGCGAAACAATGATAATTAGAATTTTGGGCAGAATGGAAGAAAAAGGAAAAACAAATACACACATTGAAAGAAAGAAGGAATGAAGAAGATAATGCAACAGAAATATTGAATTTATCTTCTTTTTTCATTCAACCTATTTTCTTTCTTTCATTCATCTTGTATTTCGTTTTTTGTAATTTCTTTCTTTTTCCAATTTTGTAATCGTTAACTTCTTTGTTTTTTCTTTATTTACTAATGTATTTCTCTTTTTCTCCCTTTCTTCAATTTTCTATTTCTTTTTTTCTTTCTTTTCGTTTCACCGCCTTTTCTTCATCTCTTTGTTTGTTTCTTTCTTTCTTTCTTTTTGTTTCAACGCCTTTTCTTTCTTTCTTTCTTTCTTTCTTTCTTTCCTTCTTTCTTTCTTTCTTTCTGTTTCATCGCCTTTTCTTTATTTCCTTCATTCTTTCTTTCTTTCTTTCTTTCTTTTTGTTTATTTGTTTCTTTCTTTCTTTTTGTTTCACCGACCGTCCTTCCTTCCTTCCTTTCCTTTTGATTCACCGCCTTTTCTTTGTTTCTTTCTTTGTTTCTTTGTTTCTTTCTTTTTGTTTCCCCGCCTTTTCTTTCTTTCTTTCTTTCTTTTTTCTTTTTGTTTTCTTTTCTTTTTCTTTCTTTCTTTCTTTCTTTCTTTCTTTCTTTCTTTTCTTTCTTTCTTTCTGTTTCACCACCGCCTTTTCTTTTATTTCCTTCATTCTTTTCCTTCATTCTTTTTCTTTTCTTTTTTTCTTTTTTTTTGTTTATTTGTTTCTTTTTTTTCTTTTTGTTTCACCGCCTGTCCTTCCTTCCTTCCTTTCTTTTTTGATTCACCGCCTTTTTCTTTGTTTCTTTCTTTTGTTTCTTTTGTTTCTTTCTTTTTGTTTCCCCGCCTTTTTTCTTTCTTTCTTTCTTTCTTTCTTTCTTTCTTTCTTTCTTTCTTTCTTTCTCTCTTCTTTCTTTCTTTCTTTCTTTCTGTTTCACCGCCTTTTCTTTATTTCCTTCATTCTTTCCTTCATTCTTTCTTTCTTTCTTTCTTTCTTTTTGTTTATTTGTTTCTTTCTTTCTTTTTGTTTCACCGCCCGTCCTTCCTTCCTTCCTTTCCTTTTGATTCACCGCCTTTTCTTTGTTTCTTTCTTTGTTTTTTTTGTTTTCTTTCTTTTTTTGTTTCCCCCGCCTTTTCTTTCTTTCTTTCTTTCTTTCTTTCTTTCTCTCTTCTTTCTTTCTTTCTTTCTTTCTTTGTTTCACCGCCTTTTCTTTATTTCCTTCATTCTTTCCTTCATTTTTTCTTTCTTTTCTTTCTTTCTTTCTTTTTTGTTTATTTGTTTCTTTCTTTCTTTTTGTTTCACCGCCCGTCCTTCCTTCCTTCCTTTCCTTTTGATTCACCGCCTTTTCTTTGTTTCTTTCTTTGTTTCTTTGTTTCTTTCTTTTTGTTTCCCCGCCTTTTCTTTCCTTCTTTCTTTCTTTCTTTCTTTCTTTCTTTCTTTCTTTCTTTCTTTCTGTTTCACCGCCTTTTCTTTATTTCCTTCATTCTTTCTTTCTTTCTTTCTTTCTTTCTTTCTTTCTTTCTTTCTTTCTTTTTGTTTATTTGTTTCTTTCTTTCTTTTTTTTCACCGCCTGTCCTTCCTTCCTTCCTTTCCTTTTGATTCACCGCCTTTTCTTTGTTTGTTTCTTGCTTGCTTGCTTTCTTTTTTATTTTTTTCGTAATTTCTCATTGTTCGTTCTTTCATTCACCTTTCAATTTTTCTTTCTTTCTTTCTTTTTTGTTTCTTTCTTTTTTTCTTACTTTCTTTCGCTTTACTCATGCCATTTTTATTCATTCACTTATCTTTCTTTCATACTTTTCTTTCTTTGAAAGTCAGATTTTTTTTCTCAATTTCTTGCTTTCTTTTTCCTTTATCATCTCTCTTTCATTCATTCTCTTCCTTTGTTCCCTTCCTTCTTTCTTTCTCTCCTTCATTCACCTTTTCTGTCATTCACGTTTTCGTTCTTTCACACTTCTTCTTTCTCTTTTTTCTCTTTCTTTCGTTCTTTTTCTTTCTTCCTTTCTTATATTATTCTGTCTTTGTTTTACTTTTTATTTCTTTTATAGTATATTTTTTCTTTCTTTCTTTCTTTCTTTCTTTCTTTCTTTCTTTCTTTCCTCTCCTTTTCTTTCTTTTCTCTCTCTTTCCTTCCTTCTTTCCATCTTTTCAAAAATAGTATAATTCTCTTCCTTTCTCTTTCATTTGTTCCTTCATCACATAACACTTTTTTCCCACATTTTTCTTTCAATTTATTTACGTTGTCTTTCTCTTTTTTTCTTTTTTTTACTGCGTACAAAAAAAAACCGCCATTTTTTCCCTCTTTCTCTTATTTAATGGACAACTTAACTTCCCTTTAATTCTATCAAATTAACCCGGCTTTTTATTTTTTCCGACCTTTCATCAGTCTCCTCAGACATTTCTGCCTTCTTTACCGCCTTCTTCCTTCTTGCAATCTTTCCTTCTTCGTCCTTATCAGTTCAACTACCTTCTAATTAGTTCCTACAGAGACCATCAGATGACGAAACTCAATCATATTTTACGGACAAGATTCTCCCGCTCAATTTCATTGCACTGTATATATTATCCTATCATTAGATTTATTGAATCATTTCTTTTTTTACTTACATTCTACAATTCTCTATTTCTTTCTCTTCCTTTCCTCACTTTTCTTTCTTTTTTTTCTTTTTTTTTTGCCTTTTTTTCTGACTCAGTTTTTTTCTTGTTATGCTTCTCTGCTTCCTTTCGCAATATTTTATTTGTCTACAACTTTCTTTGAATCCTATCTTTTTGTTTCAACGTCTTTTTCTTTCTTTGTTCCTTTTTTCTTGCTTTCTTTCTTTTCTTTCTTTTATTTACGTTTTTTTTCTTTCTTCGTTTTTTCTTTCTTTCTTTTCTTTCTTTTATTTTACGTCTTTCTTTCTATTTTGCTCCCGTATTTTGCTTCAACGTCTTTCTTTCTTTCTTTCTTTCTTTCTTTCTTTCTTTCTTTCTTTCTTTCTTTCTTTCCGTTTACGTCTTTTTTTCCATTTTTCTTTCTTGCTTTTACTTTACGTCCGTCCGTCTTTCTTTCTTTCTTTCTTTTCTGTTCGTGTGTTTTGCGTCAACGTCTTCCTTTCTTTCCTTCTTTTTGTTTCCCCGTTATTTTTCTTTCTTTTGTACGTGTCTTTTTGTTCTTTTTTTTCTTTCTTTTACTTTACGTCTTTCTTTCTTTCTCTCTGTTTTACTGCTGTATTTTGCTTCAACGTCTTTCTTTCTATTTACGTCCTTTCCCTTTTTTCTTTCTCTCTTTTGCTTTACGTCCGTCTTTCTCTCTTTTTCGTGTGTTTTGCTTCAACGTCTTCCTTACTTACCTTCTTTTTACATCACCTTCTTTCTTTCTTTCTTTTGCTTCATCTTCTTTCTTTCTTGCTTTACCGTATTTTTTCTGTCTTTCTACTTTACCACCTTCCTTCCTTCCTTCCTTCCTTCCTACCTTCCTTCCTCTTGCTTCATCTTCTTTCTTTCTTTTTGCTTTACCGTATATTTCTGTCTTTCTACTTTACCACCCTTTTTCCTTCCTTCCTTCCTTCCTTCCTTCCTTCCTTCCTTCCTTTCTTTCTTTTGCTTCATCTTCTTTCTTTTTGCTTTACCGTATTTCTTCTGTATTTCTACTTTACCCACATCTTTCCTTTCCTTCTTTCTTTCTTTCTTTCTTTCTTTCTTTCTTTCTTTCTTTCTTTCTTTCTTTTTTGTTTCACGTCCTTTTTTTCTTTTTGCTCCACCGAATTTCTTTATTTCTGCTTTACCGTTTTTCTTTCTTTCTTTCTTTCTTTCTTTCTTTCTTTCTTTCTTTCTTTCTTTCTTTCTTTCCTTTTGCTTTACCGTATTTTTTCTGTCTTTTTACTTTACCACGCTTTTTCCTTCCTTCCTTCCTTCCTTCCTTCATTCCTTCCTTCCTTCCTTCCTTTATGTTGCTTCATCTTCTTTCTTTTTGCTTTACCGTATTTCTTCTGTATTTCTACTTTACCCACATCTTTCCTTTCCTTCTTTCTTTCTTTCTTTTCTTTCTTTCTTTCTTTTTTTGTTTCACGTCCTTTTTTTTTTTTTTGCTCTAATTGAATTTCTTTATTTCTGCTTTACCGTTTTTCTTTCTTTCTTTCTTTCTTTTCCTTTCTTTCTTTCTTTCTTTCTTTTGCTTCATCTTCTTTCTTTCCTTTTGCTTTACCGTATTTTTTCTGTATTTCTACTTTTACCACCTTTTTTTTCTTCCTTCCTTCCTTCCTTCCTTCCTTCCTTCCTTCCTTCCTTCCTTCCCTTCTGCTTCATCTTCTTTCTTTCTTTTTTTGTTTTTACTGTATTTTTTTCTCTCTTTCTTCTTTACCACCCTCTTTCCTTCCTTCCTTCCTTCCTTTCTTTTGCTTCATCTTCTTTCTTTTTACTTTACCGTATTTCTTCTGTATTTCTACTTTACCACCCATCTTTCCTTTCTTTCTTTCTTTCTTTCTTTCTTTCTTTCTTTTTTGTTTCACGTCCTTTTTTTCTTTTTGCTCCACCGTATTTCTTTCTTTCTGCTTTACCGCTTTTCTTTCTTTCTTTCTTTCTTTCTTTCTTTCTTTCTTTCTTTCTTTCTTTCTTTCTTTCTACTTTATCGTCTTTCTTTCCTTTTACTTTGCCTTTTTTTTCTTTTTACTTCACCTTTTTTCTTTCTTTTTACTTCAACGTATTTCTTTCTTTCTACTGAACCATCTATCTTTCTTTTTTCCTTTCTGTATTTCTATTCAGTCACCTTTCTTTCTTTCTTACACTCATCTTCTTCATCTTTTTATAACATTCAATATATATTACTTGATTGTCTACCTTTTTTATTTCGCTTTCACTTCTTTCCTTTTATTTTTTCTTTCTTTCTTTAAACCGCTGACTGTTTTCCTTCCTTCCTTTCTTTCTTTCTTTCTTTCTTTCTTTATTTATTTCTTCAAAACGCTTTTATTCTTTCCTTCCTATATTTTTCCTTTTATTCATCTTTTCACTCTTTCGTATATATTTTTCTATTTTTCTTTTTCCTTCTCTCTTGTTTTCTTTCACTCTGCCTTTATTGATTTCTAATCTCTATTTTTTCTTTCTTTCCTTCTTTCTTTTATTTCGACATTCAACCAAACGAAAAAAAAAATGTCGGCATTCTCCTTTTTCACCTTTTCTATTATCGACAACGCCAAACAATCCTCACCTCGGCAGTCAACTCCCCCCCGTCTCCCTACATCAACAAAAAATCGATACTGACATATTTTTCCTTACATGAATATAATTGCCTAAGAAATGACACAAACATGTTTACTTGTTAAAAGCAGAAACACTACGTCACCAAGGTGTTTGCTATCGCTTACACGCCGACAACTACCAATTCAAACCCCGTCTCCCAGCCAAACCAGCTTCGCTTCCCGCCATCAAATTCCGGAATTCATTTTTTGTGACCTCTTCAGTTCCGCTGATTTGTACCTCTGCGACTTCTTTTCAGTCAGCATTCGATTCTTATGTGAAATCAAATTCTTCAAGTTTCTTTCCTTTCACTTACGCGTCCGAACTCATTCGGTTCTTTCTTTTTCGTTACTTGTTTGTTTGTTTGTTTCTTTCTTTCTTTTGTCCTTTCTCAAGTTATCTCTTTCTTTCTTTCTTTTGTTCGTCAATTTGTTCTTTATCTTTCTTTCTTTCTCTTTCTTTATTCCCTTCCTTTTTCCTTTCTTTTATCCTTCATATCATTCTTTCGCTTTTCTTCTAAGTTATTTCATCTTTTTCTGTGGTTTTCTTTCTTTCTTGTTTTCTTTTCTTTTGTCCTTTCTTACGTTATCGCTTTCTTTCTTTCTTTTGTTCGTCAGTTCGTTCTTTCTCTCTCTCATTTTTCTTTATTTCTTTCCTTGTTTCTTTCTTTCTTTTTTCTTCCTTCTTTCTTTCTTTCTTTCTTTCTTTCTATCTTTCTTTCTTTCTTTCTTTCTTTTGTCCTTTCTTACGTTATCGCTTTCTTTCTTTCTTTTGTTCGTCAGTTCGTTCTTTCTCACTCTCTTTCCTTCTTAATTTCTTTCCTTCTTCCTTCTTTTCTTTCTTTCGTTCTTTCTTCCTTTCTTTTATCCTTTCGTACATAATCTCTTTCTTTCTTTCTTTCTTTCTTTTGTTCGTCAGTTTGTTCTTTCTCTCTATCTCTTTCCTTCTTAATTTCTTTCCTTCTTCCTTCTTTTCTTTCTTTCGTTCTTTCTTTTATCCTTTCGTACATAATCTCTTTCTTTCTTTCTTTCTTTCTTTTGTTCGTCAGTTTGTTCTTTCTCTCTATCTCTTTCCTTCTTAATTTCTTTCCTTCTTCCTTCTTTTCTTTCTTTCGTTCTTTCTTCCTTTCTTTTATCCTTTCGTACATAATCTCTTTCTTTCTTTTTCTTTTCTTTCTTTTGTTCGTCAGTTCGTTCTTTTCTCTCTCTTTCCTTCTTAATTTCTTTTCCTTCTTCCTTCTTTTTTTTCTTCTGTTTCTTTCTTCCTTTCTTTTTATCCTTTCGTACATAATCTCTTTCTTTCTTTCTTTCTTTCTTTTGTTCGTCAGTTTGTTCTTTCTCTCTCTCTCTTTCCTTCTTAATTTCTTCCCTTCTTCCTTCTTTTCTTTCTTTCGTTCTTTCTTCCTTTCTTTTATCCTTCCGTACATAATCTCTTTCTTTCTTTCTTTCTTTCTTTTGTTCGTCAGTTTGTTCTTTCTCTCTCTCTCTTTCCTTCTTAATTTCTTTCCTTCTTCCTTCATTTCTTTCTTTCGTTCTTTCTTCCTTTCTTTTGTCCTTTCGTACATAATCTCTTTCTTTCTTTCTTTCTTTTGTTCGTCAGTTCGTTCTTTCTCTCTCTCTTTCCTTCTTAATTTCTTTCCTTCTTCCTTCTTTTCTTTCTTTCGTTCTTTCCTTTCGTTCTTTCTTTCTTCATTCTTATCTTTCTTTCTTTGTTTTTTCTTCTATATTTTCGTCTATCTTTTTATGTTTTAATAATGCGGTTTTCTTTCTTTCGTAAATTCTTCCTTTCTTTCTTTCTATCTATTTTAATCTTTCATTTCTTTCTTTTTTATTTATTTATCTTTCTTTTCCTTCAAGCTTTATTTCTTTATTCGTTTCTTCCTTTCTGTCTTTCCTCTTTGATTCCATTCTTTTTATTTCTTTGTTTCTTTCCTTCTTTCTTTTTTTCCGACTTTCTTAATTATTTCTTTCATAAATCGTTTTACGAGCGAGCTTTCTTCTTTCATCTCTGTCTCTTTTTTTTTTTTTCATATCCACGCATATTATATATATATATATATATATATATATATATATATATATATATATATATATATATGAATGTCCTGGGTATGACGGTAAACTACATCCGGCAGCAAGTCTTCTCATTGGGAGATTGGAGGATTTTAGGAGCGTGGAACGAACTTTTAATTGCTGTTGTTCCCAGGTCCGCCCTGACCCGGTGTGGTAGCATCTGTTAGGGTCCCAACTATGGGCAAATAGTGTCTACCAGGGCTGACCAAGCTCATTAGAGTTATAGAACACGATTGGTCTAGGAGATAGAAAACTATTACACGAAAAGCCTGAGGTCTATTGTCTGCTTCGTCTGTGGCATTTATTTGCACCGACTGAGTCCATCAGTAGTTCCGAACAGTGTGGATGGTTCTGCACAAGCTTTCACCACTTTAATCAAATCATTTGTGTGGGTTTTCCGGTGGTTTACCTTGATTCGTTCTTATCATGTCAGCAGTCAATATACCACATAACACCCTTGAGCGCTTAGCGAGTAGAAAGGAGATCAACGTGTTTTAGTGGACTTAGCAATTTTCAATCTGCTTCTCTAAATCATCTTCAAGAAGCGAGAGCAAGATCTAAAAGGTCAGCCAATCTAACAGTGATCTCATCGCACAATCCTCAGACTTGCTCCATATGTGGCCTCCTTTGTAAATCACTAGCGGGTCTTAAATGCCACTTAAGATTATCGTACAAACTTCCATAACTGAATCAATAAGCTGTCAGACCCTCATACGTCGAAACCGACGTGAGGGACCCTTATATAAGTCCACACTGGACGAAACGCGTCAGCAACAATTACAATTTTCCTATTGTCATATATATATATATATATATATATATATATATATATATATATATATACACCTAGTGAGCCAGACAAACCTACCTAGGTTTCACCTAAACGGATCGTCAGGGAAAGTTAAAAATATGTGTTTTTTTTGCCTCGTTAGCCAAACTTTCCCTGACGATCCGTTTAGGTGAAACCTAGGTAGGTTTGTCTAACTCACAAGTGTATCTAGGTCTGCTCTACGGTTGTATTCTCTTTTTGTTAGTTAGTTGTTACTCGTATCGGGGTTTTTTCTTTGGGCTTCAGACCTGCAACTGTGCGATTTTTTTTGTCGGCAGAAGTTCATGTTTGTAGCTCTTTCTTTTTTTTAAAACCTTTTTTCCCTCGAGATTGATTTGATTAGCAAATCAAAATTGAGGGTTTTTGAATTGAGTCTAGTTATTTATTTTTATATATATATATATATATATATATATATATATATATATATATAGTTGCGTTGATGTGAGTTTGTGACCGTGGATTTCACGCCCTTTGCGATCGTGTTTACCTGACAAACGCAAAGGGTGTGAAACCCCGCGTCAGAACCTCATATCAACGCAAGTAAATATGTTAGCTGTGTCACTGTTATTGAGCGCATTCCACTAAGTATCTGGCATATATATATATATATATATATATATATATATATATATATATATATATATACTAGCAGCTTGGCCCGACGTTGCCCATGCTTGATTTAACAATCGTACGACTCATACAGCAATCGCTATCACTTGACTTAAAATAGTTTTACCCTTCCTTGCCTTTAAAGGAGTGCCCTTTGCCGTGCTGATGTTGCTACATGACTTACTTCTTGCCTATCTCACACTGCGAATTTTTTCTAAGCTCTATACTAAACATTAAATTTGTTACGAAAAAATGGACACAAAACTATCAGCTTTAAAAAAGGACTCGTAACTGGAAAAACCGAATGAAAAAGAATGTTAACAACAAATACTTTTTCACACCCAACCCAGTTCTGCGAAATCAGAATCAACGTTGGTTTTAAGCAAGCGAATAAGCCAATTGGAGTAAAGTGCCATGCTGATTTAAATTTTTCCCACTTGTGACGAATACAGCTATCAATTTTTAGCATGCTATCATGCTAGTTAACATTCGTGTCAGCTGTTGGCTCTCGAGCTGGCCAATAGAATCTTCCTTCCTATTCGTGGCAGTCAGCTATTGGCTCTCACTCTGGCCAGTACAAAATGGACGCAGACTACATGAAAACTGTCGTAGAAACATGAAAAAATCGATTATTTCTACTATCGATGGGAGTTGGGAAATGCAAAGTCGGTGTTGGCCTTCCCGCTAACTTGGAGCATGTGCATGTAAATTTTGGTGCAAATCCGTCGAAAATTGCGGCCGTGCATTCGTTACACACACACACACACACACACACACACACACACACACACACACACACACATCACACACACACACATTTATTTATATTATATATATATATATATATATATATATATATATCTTGTGTGTGTGTGTGTGTGTGTTCATTTTGAATTGCCACTGACAGCTGCATGTGAAATTATGCGCGCCTGATTATAGCAAAGAAGTAACATGAAGGGAAGCGTCATGACAAGTTAAAAGAAAAGAAGCTTCATATGATCAGTTTTTTCAGTAGATAGAGACAATTATTAGACCTAAGCGGTGGTTTAGGGTGAATTTTTTTTTCAAATGAGAAAAACAGAATTCACAAGATATTAAGGAATTTCTCAGTTCCATGTCACTGCGTCACGAATACATGACTACTTTTAGAGATTGGAGAATAATGAGTGTTAAATTATTGATACTATGATACTCAGGGTCACATTATAATTTTGGGACTCCTATAGACCCCACCTCGGAAGAAGCCACTCTCTAACTCACACGTATCCATCTTGAGTATTTTTTACTCGTGATATATTTTAACGGCATTTACATAGCTTGAATTGAAGTTATTACAAATTCTTTAAATAAACTAGAATAGCTAATTTTTGTTTGTCAATAAAAATCTTATTTAAGAAATTACCTTCACCAGTTTTCTATTTATTGAAAACTAAATTAGAACAGATTTCGACATGCCATAGTAAAATAAATTTTTAAAAAACAGATTTTTATAAGCTGCATGATAACAACAAAACAATTAAAATAAATATGAGTTTGTCATATTAATATCATTTCAGTTTATGAAACTATTTAGAAATTATAACATCTAGAAAATTAAATTCACTACTTTATAAAAAATTCTAAGATTTAAACTTCCGGAATAAATATCAAACATGTTATCTACTTGAACTTGTTTTCTAAATGAAGCACAATGACACAAACTAAAATATTCTTTTCTTTGCTTTGCTTCCTGCAAATATACGTGAGCTTGTCGTTGATACCATTTCAGATATGAATCTATTTAGAAGATATTACAGATAACGAATGTTTTGTCTTTATTTATTTCACTCCATGCAAGGCAATAAAATCACTAAGACGCAATGAGTTACTGAGTTTGAAAGAATATGAGAAAAAGAAAAAAAACATTAAGGAGAGCATGGCCAGACATTTAGCCGAGAAACACTTGGCCGTGAGACATTTGGCAGAGAAACACTTGAAACGTGAGAAACATGGCCGTGGCAGAGAAACACTTGGACGTGAGACATTTGGCCGAGAAACACTTGGACGTGAGACATTTGGCAGAGAAACACTTGGCCGGGAGACATTTGGCCTGAGAAACATTTGACCTAGAAAACACTTGGACGTGAGACATTTGGCAGAGAAACACTTGACTGTTTTTTTAGCCGAGAAACACTTGGACGTGAGACATTTTGTTTTGAGAGAGAAACACTTGGACGTGGGACATTTGGCCGTGAGACAGAGAAACACTTGACCGTGAGACATTTGGCCTAGAAACACTTGGACGTGAGACATTTGGCGATGAGACATTTAGAAACACTTGGCCGTGGACGTGAGACATTGGCCGTGGACAGAGAAACACTTGACCGAGAGACATTTAGCCGAGAAACACTTGGACGTGAGACATTTGGCAGAGAAACACTTGGACGTGAGACATTTAGCCGAGAAACACTTGGCCGTGAGACATTTGGCAGAGAAACACTTGGACGTGAGACATTTGGCAGAGAAACACTTGGACGTGAGACATTTGGCAGAGAAACACTTGGCCGTGAGACATTTGGCCTAGAAACACTTGGACGTGAGACATTTGGCCGAGAAACACTTGATTTTTAGCTGAGAAACACTTGAGAGACATTTAGCCGAAACCTTGGAGTGAGAAACTAGAAACACTTGGACGTGAGACATTTGCAGAGCTTGGACAGAAAGTTGAGAACTTGGACGTGAGACATTTGGCCGAGAAACACTTGGTCGTGAGACATTTAGCCGAGAAACACTTGACCGAGAGACATTTAGCCGAGAAACACTTGGACGTGAGACATTTGGCACAGAAACACTTGGACGTGAGACATTTAGCCGAGAAACACTTGGCCGTGAGACATTGGCCGTGGACCTGAAAAACACTTGGCCGTGTGACATTTGGCCTAACGGACGTTTGGCCCAGAAACACTTGTCCTAACGGACATTTGGTCGACTGACATTTCACCGAAAAAGTACAAGATAGTACCAAGCAACACTTTAAGTATTTTAATTCGTAGTATTATAAGGTAGAATAAGACTAATAATTTCCACTGAACTTCAAATGATTAATTTACGAAATTTAAATTTAAAGTTAAAAGTTTTCTTATTTCAATATTTGATTTTTGAAATTAATATTCTTAAAAAGTAGCACCTAATTATTTAAATTCGTATTTAACAGTACGATAAAAGCTAGTTCATTCCTTTAAGATAATGATCATTAAAAGGGAAATTGAAAGATCTTTCATATCGTAAAAGCTTCTTACTGTAGTAAAATGTGTTTTTTCTCAAAATACTTATCATGTTAGAGTAATATTTGAAATAAAATAAAATATATACAGAATAGATTTAAAAAAAAAAAGGCTGCCAAAAAAGGAAATATATATTAATGCAGTAAATAAATATATGTAGCACATTACGATAAAGATTATATATAAGCAGCGTCGACTCTGTCGTTCGATCTCGTTCGCGGCTCCAAGTGTGACGTTCTAACCCTTTGTTAGATGATTACCAGCCTCGCCGTTCCCAACTCGCTTCCAACGCCTGGTTACTAGGGTAACTGCACTGATCTCCGGTCTGCCTACCCACGTTGTGATTAGATCTTAGACAGACGGGATCAAACAGGGGTTGGGTCCGTATGCAAGCTGAGTTCGACGGGTGATAAACACAAGAAAAAGAAAACTCACGAGGCCAAAAATTACTGATAAAAAGGGTAACAACCTTTTTATATCTAAATGTTCGTTACATAAAAATTATTCCTACTTCCCTGACCCGTTTTGTGGACTGTGGCACCAAGCTTCTACCATACAACTTAAAGACTTCGAGTTGCCTACTCTCTAGAAATTTGCATGTCGGGGTGTGGTTTGGTTTCGACACTGGGCGCTGATCTCTACCAGTCGTTCACGGCTGATTCTTCTCGCCGTCATTGCGCGAATCGACTTCTTCTCTTCGGCTTGAGTTGGACGAGCTTATTCACTTCGGCTTGAGTTGGACGAATTTCTTCACTTCGATTTGGGTTGGACGAATTTCTATTCTTAGGCTTGGTTTGATTTCAACTTCTTCTAGGCGCAACTGCAAGTAACTTCTTCGTCCGCCCTGCAACTCTTCTCGCCAAGGTCCGAACTCTTCTCTCTGCCGTCCGGAGCTGAACTTTAACTTCTCATCGACTTTCGGGCTGCAGTTCCAACTCTTCTTAGGCTTTCGGGTAATTTTCTTCACTTCGACTTGGGCTGGACGAATTTCTTCACTCCGGATTCTCTTGCCCGCAAAGGGGCGAATGAACCGGGCCCGACGCCCGCGTTCAAGCTCCCTCGTTGTCCGCGGTCCAGCTGCAATTCATTTCTGTCGATTGGAGTCCTGCTTTTATTGACGCCGTAACAAACTGGGGTGGGTCTGTCGGCGCCAGGGTTTTCTTGATAATTCCAAAAGTCGCATTATTTCTGATTTCCCATTATCGCTCTTACTTTCACTCCTACTTCCTTACAGTGCCTCTGGGGGGGAGGCGCATACCCGCTTCCCCTGGTCTCTCGTATGTCAGGTGACCGCTCTCGACCAATGGGGTCCTGGTCGAGTGTCTTTCCTCCTCCCTCGCACATCACGTGACCGCTCTCGGCCAATGAGACTCTGGTCGGGCGTCTCTCCTCCTCCCTCATGTATCATGTGACTGCCCTCGGCTAATGAGACTCTGGTCGGTATCTTCCCTCCTTCCTTCGTGACGTCTCCAATCGGGCGTGGACAATCCGTAGCTTTGTTCTGGGGGGAAGAAATACCTTGTTTAAAAAAAACAAAATCCAAATTGGCCTTTTCGCACGAAAATGACGATTTCGGTTTCCTTCACATTTGGCCTTTGTCAAAACAGCCTGCCGCTAATTAGATGCGACTTAAAGAAAGAATTTTTTCGCCTTGTCGGCGCCTTCTGCGAGCTAAAACAATTGTTTTCACCTCTTTCTTTCGCTCGGGCCTGTTAACAAAATCTTAATTATCTAAATTGAAAATATTCTTCACTCATCATCGTGGGTGGTTCTTATCTTCAACTCTAGAGCTGGTCAGGGTTTGTGTACCAATGTCTTGTTTTCGTATACAATTCCCAGCGGTCACCTCTCATCTCAATGACACCCTTTTCGTTTGTCACTTATTAATATTTTTTCCATTGTTCTTAAAATCTTATTTCTTCAACCAAATTGATAATAAACTCCCATACTCCGCGGACACGAAAGTAGGTCAGGTGCTTGACCGACATCTGTTATGCATCAATCTCCCTCACTACCCCGTCTCGTATCATTATTTCTAAACTCTATTCCTTCAACCAAATATAACAATTTCTATTTTTCCGTGGATTTCGGTCAGGTACTTTGACCTGGATATCTTTTGACACCTGTGTTGTTTTAGTTTTCTTATGACCGGGTTTTGTACTATCTATTTCTCCTTCTCTTTCTTTTTATTATTTCTTTTTTTTTTCTTTCCTTTTTCTTTCTTTCGGATCGCCTAAATACAATTAGAGAATTATTCTCAAAACTCAATTATTCTTCGTCTCTAAATAACTATCAACTGGTTAATAAACCGAATAAAAATTAAATCATATTTTTATGAATATCTCTTTTTAGTTTTCTAATAATGCAGGGTGCCACATATGTAAGTACGCCATTACATATTCGGCTAAATGTCCACACGGTTACATGTCCGTCGTTCAAATGTCTGAGTACCAAGGGGAGATAACAATAAAGCAACAGTAATTAAGAAGAAAGAAAACAGAAGATAACGATTGTCATTGTATTTAAATTTAAGTGGAAAAGAAGAAACTTCTAACATAGAAATTACGGTTACACCTATCCATTTCAACTGTAAAATGATGAGACCTGACCGCCAATCTAGTACTGCGCTTAAATTTATAGATTCTAAATGCTCCGTTCATAATAAACAGTATTAACAACATTTACCGGCCTGAATGTCCGAGAAATTGTCATAGAAAATATGCGTCCTCCGACATGAATCGAACTTGTATCCTATACAGAACCGTCATATAGCCTGACGTGCTTTTACCGATTTAGCCACAGAGGAGCGTTTTGATTAGCAAGGTCGATTTTACTGTTTTAAAACTACAATCTTCCATGATTCTCTCACGTACATTCATATCTGCTCGATGCGTATCCAAATGTAAACAAATGACGTTACATATTATGAAATTGTCCATTGCTAAGCGAAATGCTCCTCTGTGGCGAAATCGGTAAAAGTATTAAAAAATAATTCAACAACAAAATTCAAAAAGTCTTGTGAATATTTATTTCTAAGACCCTTGTTTTGAATCACTGCTGCACATCGCCGTCCATAGGTTTTCAATAAACTTTCGTCAACTGTAATTATAACCCATTCTTCCTGTAATTTTTGTCCATAGATCTTCGACATTTGATAGATCCATAGCCATTTTATCTTAAATTCTTCCATAATTTTTCTATGGGAGTTATGTCAGGAATTTGAGCGGGCCGATCTATAACGTTTATTCCTTGGCCTTTCAGATAAGCAATAACCTGCTTTGCCTCATGACAGAAAGCATTATCCTGCATGAACACAGAATTTTCAAACGCAGAATTTCGTAATACTGTCACAACAAATTCTTGTACCTAGCAGCATTAATTCTATTTTATAAACGTACAAGAGGTGATGACTTGAAGTCATGCCGAAAAAAATCGCTCTGTCTCTGCCAAACTTGGTGCACTTTAAACGGAACCATTTCCATCAAAACCAAATTTACTTTTATCACTGAAAAAATAGACTGGACCACTGTTCTTCTGACGACAACACGTGTTTGTTTTGCGTATTCCAGTATTGCTGCCATGGTTTTTTTTGCTTATAAGCGGCTTCTCCCGTGGACACCTAGCATAAAATCCCTAATTCTTGCAAGCATCTTGTCGCAGTTTGTCCAGACACATTAATGTCATGTGAAAGTTTTCGTGAATTGCCTGCCACAGATCTTAAACGGTCCTTAAGTGCTAGGCGTTAAACGATCCTCTCTTCTCTGGTCGATGTGTTTTCTTTCGTATACCCAGTCAGTCAGTTACGTGCCATGCAAGATACACGCTTAGGTGATCATGTATCTTTCGATACATAACTGACGAGGCTGATTTTTTTCCCCGCAACAGGTTGCCATTTCTTTCTGTGGTTGACCAGTTATCATCCAAGATTCCTCTTATTTACCTATAGCTGGTGGAGGAGAAGGAGAAAATTTATACCTTTCCCAAAGGCATTAGCACGTAAGTGAAATGTAAAGATTCGAGTGGAATTCGAACTCGGCTCTCCGATTACTCAATCAAGAGTTGGCGTACCCAGACTAGAAAACATGCCGAAAACCATGGCGTTGTATCTGCCAAATTTGATTCTCATCTTGGTGCTCTTTGAACTCAACCTTTCGCTAATTGGTTCTCTTACCATTTTCCATCAGAACCAAATACATTAAATTTATTTTTATCACTGAAAAATACACTGGATCAGAGTTCTTCTGACGACAACACGTATTTGTTTTGCATATTCCAGTCTTGCTGCCATGTACTTTTTGCTTATAAGCGGATGTTCTTCGATAAATATCTAGCATAAAAGCCCTAATTCTTGTAAGCATCTTGACGCAGTTTGTCGTGACACATTAACGTCATGTGAAATTTTTCGTAAATTGCCTGCCAAAGTTGTAAAACGGCCCTTAAGTGATAGGCAATGAACGATCCTGTCTTCTCTGGTCGATGATTTCCTTCGTCACACCCACTTTGGTATTCAAAGACTGCGTCTGCGTGAAATCAAAAATGGAGAATACGCGTTGTATATTTATTATCATAATTAAATGAAAATATATTTTCAGAGTTTAAATATTCATTCTGCATAAAATTATATTTGAATAATAATAACAACAAAAAAATGTTGAAATATACCAGATTTTAAATCCCTAGGTGACTTCTGGAACACATATAAATAAGATTGATTCAAAAAATAAAACACATTTCTCTTCGTCTGTGTTCTACAGATGACTAACTCTAGAGTCTCTTGGAAAATTTTTCTTTCGCTTAATTAGAAGTGATATTCGGATGAATTTTGCAACGTGTAACAAAAAAACGGCGTAGAAATTTGAGTGTTTCCCTTTCATTCATTTCTACTTCTAGAATGTTTTATTCCTTGCCAGATCGACCGTAAAAAAATCTGAATGATTTAAGCAAAAGATTAATAATTAGGTCTGACTGCTTTGATAAAAAAATGATTTGTTGACTTTTAACCGGCAGTCGTGAACCCTTACGCGTTCACTGGTGTAATTTTAAGTGTTTCTGGTAAAAGACGACGCCATGTTGAGAAAGAAAATACAAGCATAGCGGGAAAGAAAGTAAAAAGTCAAACATTAAGGAAATGAGAGAGAAGGTGACAGAAGGAACTTCAAAATAAGTCACGAGGAAGAAAAAAATAAGAATTGAACGACTTAAGAATTAGTGTTGTTTTAATTAAAAAATCAATCGGTTGTTAACTGGGGCAAGAAATGTCTTGTAAATTTTACCAAAACAAAATTACTTTCATTTAATCACCACATAGCATATTTTCTGTCTGTCATCAATTATTGCTGATGCTAAATTGAAGGAGAGAAGCACTCTACGTCTTCTTGGCCTCGCCCATTCCACTGACATGAATTAGAGTAAGTACATCTCAACAAAACAGAGTGCTGAGTGAAATTCTTTGGCCAAGCACAATATCAACATTCCCCAG
Source organism: Acanthosepion pharaonis (assembly GCA_903632075.3). NCBI lineage: Eukaryota > Metazoa > Mollusca > Cephalopoda > Sepiida > Sepiidae > Acanthosepion > Acanthosepion pharaonis. Next base: position 349,546 of record CAHIKZ030001223.1, read on the forward strand.
GTCTTACAGCCACCATATTCACCAGATCTTGCTTTTGTGACTTTTTCATCTTTAAAAATCAAATCCAACTTGAAAGGGAAAAGATTTCAAGATGGCGAGGAAATCCAAGAGACTGCAATATGGTAGCGAATTACAATCCGTAAAAAGGAGTTCCTTGAATGCTTCCATAAATGAAAATGACACTGGATAAAATTTGTGGATTCAGAAGGGGACTATTCGCCACGTCTCACAGCCACCATATTTCCCAGGTCTCATAGCCACCATATTCTGCAGATCTCACAGCAACCATATTCCCCAGGTCTCACAACCACCATACTCTCCAGGTCACACAGCCACCATATTCTCCAGGTCTCACAGCCACCATGTTCTTCAGATCTCATAGCCACCATATTCTCCATATCTCACAGTCACCATATTCCCCAGGTCTCACAAGCACAGTATTCCACAGGTCCCACAGCCACCATATTCCCCAGGTCTCACAAGCACCGTATATCACAGATCTCAAAGCCACCATATTCTCCAGGTCTCACAGCCACTATATTCTCCAGGTCTCACAGCCACCATGTTCTACAGGTCTCACAGCCACCATGTTCTCCCGGTCTCACAGCCACCATGTTCTCCAGGTCTCATAGCCACCATATTCCTCAGATCTCACAGCTACCATATTCCCCAGATCTAGCAAGCACCCTATTTCACAGATCTCACAGCCACCATATTTCCCAGGACTCAAAGCCACCATATCTCCAGGTGTCATATCCACCATATTCTCCAGGTCTCACAGCCACCATATTCTGCAGATCTCACAGCCACCATATTCCCCAGGTCTCACAGCCACCATATTCTCCAGGTCACACAGCCACCATATGCTCCAGGTCTCACAGCCACCATATTTGCCAGGTCTCACAAGCACCGTATTCCACAGGTCTCACAGCCATCATATTCTCCAGGTCTCACAAGCAGCGTATTTCACAGATCTCACAGCCACCATATTTCCCAGGACTCAAAGCCACCATATCTCCAGGTGTCACATCCACCATATTCTCCAGGTCTCACAGCCACTATATTCTCCAGGTCTCACAGCCACCATATTCCCCAGGTCACACAGCCACCATGTTCTCCTGGTCTCACAGCCACCATGTTCTCCAGGTCTCATAGCCACCATATTCTCCAGACCACACAGCCACCATATTCCCCAGGTCTACAGCCACCATGTTTTCACAGATCTCACAGCCACCATATTTCCCAGGACTCAAAGCCACCATATTCCCCAGGTGTCATATCCACCATATTCCCCAGGTCTCACAGCCACCATATTTCCCAGGTCTCACAGCCGTCATATTCTCCAGGTCTCACAGCCACCATATTCTCCAGGTCGCACAGCCACCATATTCCCCAGGTCTCACAGCCACTGTATTCCACAGGTCTCACAGCCACCATATTCTCCAGGTCTCACAAGCACCGTATTTCACAGATCTCACAGCCACCATATTTCCCAGGACTCAAAACCACCATATATCCAGGTGTCACATCCACCATATTCTCCAGGTGTCACATCCACCATATTCTCCAGGTCTCACAGCCACCATGTTCCCCAGGTCTCACAGCCACCATGTTCTCCAGGTCTCACAGCCACCATGTTCTCCAGGTCTCACAGCCACCATATTCCCCTCAGATCTCACAGCACTGTATTCCCAGGTCTCACAGCCACCATATTCTCCAGGTCTAGCAAGCACCGTATTTCACAGCTCTCACAACCACCATATTTCCCAGATCTCAAAGCCACAATATCTCCAGGTTTCACATCCACCATATTCACCTGGTTTCACAGCCACCATGTTCTCAAGGGCACACAGCCACAATATTCTACAGGTTTCACAGCCAGCATATTTCCCAGGTCTCACAACCACTATATTCTCCAGGTCTTACAGCCACAATATTTCCCTGGTCTCACAGCCACCTTATTCCTCAGGTCTCACAGCCGTCATATTCTCCAGGTCTCACAGCCACCATATTCCCCAGGTCTCACAGCCACCATATTTTCCAGGTCTCACATCCGTCATATTCCCCAGGTCTCACAACCACCATACTCTCCAGGTCACACAGCCACCATATTCTCCAGGTCTCACAGCCACCATGTTCTTCAGATCTCATAGCTACCATATTCTCCATATCTCAGAGCCACCATATTCCCCAGGTCTCACAAGCACAGTATTCCACAGGTCTCAGAGCCACCATATTCCCCAGGTCTCACAAGCACAGTATTTCACAGATCTCACAGCCACCATATTCTCCAGGTCTCACAGCCACTATATTCTCCAGGTCTCACAGCCACCATGTTCTCCAGGTCTCACAGCCACCATGTTCTCCAAGTCTCATAGCCACCATATTCCTCAGATCTCACAGCTACCATATACCCCAGATCTAGCAATTACCCTATTTCACAGATCTCACAGCCACCATATTTCCCAGGACTCAAAGCCACCATATCTCCAGGTGTCATATCCACCATATTCTCCAGGTCCCACAGCCACCATATTCAGCAGATCTTACAGCCACCATATTCCCCCGGTCTCACAGCCACCATATTCTCCAGGTCACACAGCCACCATATTCTCCAGGTCTCACAGCCACCATATTTCCCCAGGTCTCACATCCACCATATTCTCCAGGTCTCACAGCCACCATATTCTCCAGGTCACACACCACCATATTTCACAGATCTCACAGCCACCATATTTCCCAGATCTCAAAGCCACCATATCCCCAGGTGTCACATCCACCATATTCTCCAGGTCTCACAGCCACTATATTCTCCAGGTCTCACAGCCACCATGTTCTACAGGTCACACAGCCACCATGTTCTCCCGGTCTCACAGCCACCATGTTCTCCAGGTCTCATAGCCACCATATTCCTCAGACCTCACAGCTACCATATTCCCCAGGTCTAGCAAGCACCGTATTTCACAGATCTCACAGCCACCATATTTCCCAGGACTCAAAGCCACCATATCTCCAGGTGTCATATCCACCATATTCTCCAGGTCTCACAGCCACCATATTCCCCAGGTCTCACAGCCACCATATTCTCCAGGTCACACAGCCACCATATTCTCCAGGTCTCACAGCCACCATATTCCCCAGGTCTCACAAGCACCGTATTCCACAGGTCTCACAGCCACCATATTCTCCAGGTCTCACAAGCAGCGTATTTCACAGATCTCACAGCCACCATATTTCCCAGGACTCAAAACCACCATATATCCAGGTGTCACATCCACCATATTCTCCAGGTGTCACATCCACCATATTCTCCAGGTCTCACAGCCACCATGTTCTACAGGTTTCACAGCCACCATGTTCTCCCTGGTCTCACAGCCACCATGTTCTCCAGATCTCATAGCCACCATATTCCACAGATCTCACCAGGCTACCATATTCCCCAGGTCTCACAGCCACCATATTACCCAGGTCTCACATCCACCATATTTTCCCAGATCTCACAGCCACAATATCTCCAGGTTTCACATCCCCCATATTCACCTGGTTTCCCACAGCCAGCCCATGTTCTCCAGGGCACACAGACATATTCTCCCCAGGTTTCAGAGCCACCATATTTCCCAGGTCTCACAACCACTATATTCTCCAGGTCTTACAGCCACAATATTTCCCAGGTCTCACAGCCACCTTATTCACCAGGTCTCACAGCCACCATATTCTCCAGGTCTCACAGCCACCATATTCCCCAGGTCTCACAGCCACCATAATTTTCCAGGTCTCACATCCGTCATATTCCCCAGGTCTCAACCACCATATTTCCCACCATATCTCCAGGTCACACAGACACCATATTCTCCAGGTCTCACAGCCACCATGTTCCCCAGATGTCATAGCCACCATATTCTCCAGTCACACATTCCCAGGTCCATATCTCAGGTCCAGCCACCATATTCCCCAGGTCTCACAAGCACAGTATTCCACAGGTCTCAGAGCCACCATATTCCCCAGGTCTCACAAGCACAGTATTTCATTCCCCAGATCTCTCAGCCACCATATTCTCCAGGTCTCACAGCCACTATATTCTCCAGGTCTCACAGCCACCAGCCACCATGTTCTCCAGGTCTCACAGCCACCATATTCTCCAGATCTCACAGCCACCAGCTACCACAGGTCTACCCCAGATCTCCAGGCAATTACCCGTATTTCACAGATCTCACAGCCACCATATTTCCCAGGACTCAAAGCCACCATATATCCAGGTGTCACATCCACCATATTCTCCAGGTCTCACAGCCACCATATTCAGCAGATCTTACAGCCACCATATTCCCCAGGTCTCACAGCCACCATATTCTCCAGGTCACACAGCCACCATATGCTCCAGGTCTCACAGCCACCATATTCCCCCGGTCTCACAAGCACTGTATTCCACAGGTCTCACAGCCACCATATTTCCCAGGTCTCAGCCAAGCAGCGTTTTCCACAGATCTCACAGCCACCATATTTCCCAGGACACACAGCCACAATATTCTCCAGGTGTCACAGCCACCATATTCTCCAGGTCTCACAGCCACTATATTCTCCAGGTCTCACAGCCACCATGTTCCCCAGGTCTCACAGCCACCATGTTCTCCTGGTCTCACAGCCACCATGTTCTCCAGGTCTCACAGCCACCATATTCCCCAGGACCTCACAGCCACCATATTCCCCAGGTCTCACAAGCGTCATATTCTCCAGGTCTCACAGCCACCATATTTCCCAGGACTCAAAGCCACCATATCCCCAGGTCTCATATCCACCATATTCTCCAGGTCTCACAGCCACCATTTCCCCAGGTCTCACAGCCACCATATTCTCCAGGTCACACAGCCACCATATTCTCCAGGTCTCACAGCCACCATGTTCTTCAGATCTCATATTCCCCAGGTCTCACCAAGGCACACTGTATTCCACAGGTCTCACAGCCACCATATTCTCCAGGTCTCACAAGCAGCGTATTTCACAGATCTCACAGCCACCATATTTCCCAGGACTCAAAACCACCATATATCCTGGTGTCACATCCACCATATTCTCCAGGTGTCACATCCACCATATTCTCCAGGTCTCACAGCCACCATGTTCTACAGGTCTCACAGCCACCATGTTCTCCCGGTCTCACAGCCACCATGTTCTCCAGATCTCATAGCCACCATAATCCTCAGATCTCACAGCTACCATATTCCCCAGGTCTAGCAAGCACCGTATTACACAGCTCTCACAACCACCATATTTCCCAGGTCTCACAGCCACAATATCTCCAGGTTTCACATCCACCATATTCACCTGGTTTCACAGCCACCATGTTCTCAAGGGCACACAGCCACAATATTCTACAGGTTTCACAGCCAGCATATTTCCCAGGTCTCACAACCACTATATTCTCCAGGTCTCACAGCCACAATATTTCCCTGGTCTCACAGCCGTCATATTCTCCAGGTCTCACAGCCACCATATTCCCCAGGTCTCACAGCCACCATATTCCCCAGGTCTCACAGCCACAATATTTCCCAGGTCTAACAGCCACCATATTCTCTAGGTCTCACAGCCACCATATTTTCCAGGTCTCACAGCCACCATATACCCCAGGTCTCACAGCCACCATATTTCTAAACGTACTGTAACGAAGTTGGTTCATTGGGTCCTGTCAGAGTCCATCTTGAACATTTATAAATCTACCATTCGTCCATGCATTGAATACTGTTGCTATATCTGGTCGTGTGTTCCAACTGCTCCAGATCTGATAAAAAAAAGTATCAGGTTTGGCGCCAAAAAATAAAATTACAGCTGATATAAATCTAGCATTCAATCTCCTTCGAAGTAGTCACTTTCTGAAGCCCGACATTTTATCCGGCGTCGTTTACATTAAAAGCATTTCTGGAACTACATTTTGAAGATAAGGAGCAACTGCCTCATCGCATTCATTTGGATTTGCCAAGACGCCTTGAAATTTTGTTCCTTTCAAGTGGGATTCTATTTTTGAAGTCGCCATGGGCGAGATCTGTAAAATATGGTGGTTGTCTGACCTGGGGAATGTTTTGCTACTTGAATACTTGAAACTTCTACACAAAGAATTATCACTGAGAGCCGTATGTGGCGAGACGACCACACTCTATACACGTCCCTTCCAAACACTTCCATAAACAACGGAAGCGAGCGAGAACATTATAAAATGCTTATTTAGGACAGAGTTTAAGATTGATCTGTGCCGAGCGGATTTAATCTGCGTAGCTTAGTCGCCGTTACCAGGGCAATATTCTCAATATGTTGATCAGACGGTATATATATATATATATATATATATATATATATATATATATATATATATATATTTAATTTATGAAAACTTGGTAATCCGCATGGGTAATCCCAAGGAGGATGAAATCCTGAGAGCTCGATGTAAATCCAGAGCTAATATTTTAAAGAAAAACAGACCACTTTAAGGTTCCATTATAATAATTTATTTCCCCAGAGCCCTTTTAAAGGACGCCGGATCATCAGATAGCACTTTCAAAAATGAAATGAAACGAAAAATGAAATGAAAATTGATGGGTAGTGTAAGTTTTTGTAATTTAACAGAGAGTGTAAAAGGAGTAGTTAGAGAGACATGGTAGAGTTTAGGGAGGGTTTAATTTAATATCTCTCTCAAGCATACTTTGTATTGGAGGAGGAGGAGTGACCAGACCTTGACCTATTTAGAGAGTTAACTTAATGGAAGTGATATATTGAAATGGGAGGGGAGAAGAGAGAAAAGGAAAAAGAAAGAAGAGGGAGAGGGAAGTACAGAGAAAGAGGATGTAATTGGGTTTTTAGCAATTTATGTAAAAAATAGATTTTAATGTTTGATAGTAATTTAGATGTCTAAAAAAAACCGAAGAAATTAATTTGATGCTTGCTAGCAATTTAAATATTTAACTTTTTTACAAATAATTTAGGGATTTAATGTAAGTTAAATACTGTATTTATTAACACATTCATAGAGAATATATTTAAAAAATTAAACTATAACAGTTTGTTTACCCGACCAATAGTACTCTTTTAATATTGTAAAAGACAGTCACGGTAACATCTTTATCAGTTTGAATCTCATTTATGAATGTAATTTGTAATTATTTTTAGATGGAGTAATATTTGAAGGTAACAAATCTACCTGTAATTGCAGGGAAGGGTCCGTTTGTCCAGTAGAGGGAATATGCATGACAGAAAACGTAATATACGAAGCTACAATTTTCCCCAAGGAAGATATTAAACAGAAGATATATATAGGAATATCGGAGGTAAATTGGAAGCAACGTTTTTATAACCATCGCCAGTCCTTCACAAATAAATCTAAAAAAACAAAAACACCAAACGGCACTGTCAAAACATTACTGGGATTTGTTGGAGAGCAACTTAACCCCACAAGTAAAATGGAGAATCGTCCCGAGGCCTTCAAGAGTCATCTAAACAGTGAACGAGTTTAGAAAGGAGGGAACAGTAGAATGGAAAACTGGATCAGGAGGTTATAACAGGAAGACGGATCATCATTTCATCTTAGAGCTAAAGAGATCAATTAGAAAAGATCCAACTCAATCCATAAGACGTTTGGCTCGTGAGAGAGGAGAGTTTCATGACAGCCCAAAGAGCAGTGGAAAAAGATTTGAAAATGAAATTGTACGTAAAAACTGTGAGGCACCTTGTCACTCTAGAAAATAAAGTTGAAAAATTAGAGAGGAGGTCGAAGGTCATCTTGAATAAGTTGGAAAATGATACTGGAATAATAATAATAATAATAATATATATATATATATATATATATATATATATATATATATATAAAATTATTTACTCGAAAATTATAACATAAATATGTTATAAAATCACTACAAAAGTAACCATTTTGTTTCAACACCTCTGGAGTCTTATCAAGTGATGATGTTGAATTCTATATTCAATGTTATAATGTTATAATTTTCGAATAAAGAATTACATTCGCTCTACTCTGTATTGAGCACTCTTTTAAGAATAGTAATTGTTGGTTATTGTAATTTATTCTGTATACACTAATCCTATACTTATATATATATATATATATATATATATATATATATATATATATATATATATATATATATATATATATATTATTTCAATACTTCATCAGCTTCCGATCCATAGCTGTGATTAATTAATGATGAAGATGTCATATTCGTTTATGATTGATTTCATTATGATTCTTCTATAATTCTTGGATATACTTTTTGGTAAAAAATAGTGTCCAATAGTGTTATAATAATCTCGGAGAATTCCAGTAAGATATCTTTAATCATTAATAAGATGCAACGTTTCAAATGTTAATCGAACAAAAGGAAAATTTGCTTTTACACGATTTGGACCATTTTGCTGTTACATATATATATATATATATATATATATAAAATTTATTCGAAAATTATAACATAAACGTTATAAAATCACTACAAAAATAGCAATTTTGTTTCAACATTTCTGGTGTCGTATCAAGTATGTTGAATGTAGTGATTTTATAACATGTTTATGCTATAATTTTATAACATGTTTATATAATTTTCGAATAAATTATATTTGCTGTTTTATACTGTTTTATGTATATAGCTTCACAACTATACTTCAACATGAAAACAATAAACAAAAACTAAAAATTCTTGAAGCTATATACATAAAAAAATTGAAACCTAACCTAAACAAAATAAACTATGAAATCTCCACTAATATCCTTAAATGCCTATAATTGATAATAGAAGCCGCTGGCTTATACCAACGGCTTCCCATACTTAATACTTCTCGTTTTCACTCTTGCGTCGTCATGTGTGACGTCATGAGCCTCGATGCGATTTTCGCTTCCAGCGTTTTATATGCACGAGTTTGTCGTTGCTTGGAAATCTTCCATGTAAACAGAAACAGACTATCATCACTTTCTTGTCCGTGTATTGTTTAATATATTGTAATGTAATTGTCATCTTTGATAATGGCTTATGTAAGCCGAAAGCTTAGATTGGATTAAAAAGTATGTATCAATATTGTGATTTTCTTTCTTCGTTTAATGATAATGTTATTAAGCTTATCAGACAATATGAAAAGAATTTACATAAAATAAATAGAAAACACTTGTCTATATTATTTAATGAAACATGCATCAATGAAAAAATACTGCCTAAATATATATATATATATATATATATATATATATATATATATATATATATATATTAAGAAATATACATAACGATATGAAAAGAATTTATATAAAACAAATAGACAAAACTTGTCTATATTATTTAATATATTTTATATATATATATATATATATATAAATGAGCATTGAAGTCAACACTCAGAGGCGATAGGCTGTTTCATGCTAGACGCAATCGTTAGGACGTGACACATATGGGGGTGAAAGGGAGATCACTGCCCCCTGTGGGATGAGGTTGAAATAATAGACAGATAAAATCACTGGAAAATACGAAAACTTAAAGAATCAGCACATATGCTAAGCTAGTACTATAGCCGCTAGGCCAGTGCATAACCGAAAGCGCTCGGATAAAAAGAAGATTCGGGCAATTTTTCTATAATTTATCATCCGAAAAGAAAAAAAAATATTAGATCGCATGAGAAATTGTATAAAAAACTAAATAAAAGCACCTTGTCTGTCGTTTTCAATGAAATGTGCATGAAAGAAGGATTTCTGCCTAAATACAGAAATATATATATATATATATATATATATATATATATATATATATATATATATATATATATATATATAAATATAAATATATGGATATAAATCCGACAGTATGAAGAAAAATATATACGGAAAAAACAAACAAAAATCCTTATATACAATTATGCTGTTTTAATGTTAATATGTTATGACAAAGACGATGTACATAAGAACAAGACTTATCCAAACAGATAACTGAAAGTTTTATAAGATCAGCGCTCCGTTTAAAACATGGTCACGTTGTTTTAAACGGGGCGCTGATCTTACAATGTTGTCATGTTATATTGATAATGTTATAATTTATGAATATGTCCTGAAGATGGTTTATTAGACCGAAACGTCCGACGTTGATATATTAACATTAAAACAGCATAATTGTATATAAGGATTTTTGCTTGTTTTTTTTATATATTTTTATATATATATATATATATATATATATATATATATATATATATATATGTGTGTGTGTGTGTGTGTGTGTGTGTGTGAGAGAGAGAGAGAGAAATAGGATATAAAAAAATAAAATTAGCTAAATTAGATGAATGGTGACACGTTTCATTTCTAGAAGAAACTTCGTCAGACTAATGGTCTTATTGAACAAATCTGGCTGGCATATAAGGAAATACAACAAAGCTTTTACATTGAAACGTTAATGATACAGAGACGCGCAGCTTCAAATTTAGATTTCAATGTCGGTGATCATAGCTCTCCACAACTTCCTATCTTTAATATCTTTTAGTAAGGTTTGTCTTTTCATCATCTCTTTCCCAATCCCTATTTTGTTTACACAGGCCATTTCTTCCCATCGACATGTCAGTGTCAAATTCTCCAAGCACTCTTTTCTCGTTATATGTTCCAAATAATTTAAACTTTCTATCTTTTTTCTTTAAACCATTTTCATTACTCACATTTTCAGTCTATGTTAGAATTTCATTCTTCTTGAACGTGACCTGTCCCTTCAGGACGTTGGCGATCATGGCTCTCCACAACTTCATGTCCTTCGTAGCTCTTAATAAATTTTGTCTTTTTGTTATTTCTCCTATAACCATATTCCGCTATCAATTTACACAACCTCATTCTTCTTCTTCTATGTACCGCGTCCCTTTGGGACGTTGGCGATCATAGATCTCCACAGTTCTCTCTCCTCTGTAGGTTTTAATAAATTTTGTCTTTTTTTTGTCTTTCTAAACTCTGTCCCGTCATCCATGTATAGGTTGGCTTTGAGTGTTTTCCTCTTTCACTTTTGCCTTATTCTGTCCTGTGAGTATCCAATTTTCCCAACCTCATCCTCATTTTATGTATAAAAAATCTTATTTCTTTTCATGGGTATTCTCAGCATCCTACTGTAGAACTACATTTCTGTTGATTCAAGTCTCTTCTTCATTTTTTCTTCTTTCTTAGATATTTTCTGTCACTTTCGTCTCTTTTGCTTTCTCTCTTTGTTTCGTTATTTTTTATTTCTTTTTTTTTCTCGCTTTCTTTATTTTTCGTTCTTTGTTCTACTCTTTCTCTTTTTTCTTTCTTTATCTCATTCTTTCTTTCTTTCTTTTATCATCTCTTTCTTTCCTTCCTTCTTTTCTTTCTTTCTTTCTTTCTTTCTTTCTTTCTTTCGTTCTTTTTTCTTCCTCTCTCTCTCCGTCTTTCTTTCTTTCTTCGTTCGTTCTTTTTTCGTTATTTCTTTCTTTCGTTCTTTCTCTCTTTGTTTCGTTTTTCTTTCTCTCTTTCTTTCGTTTTTTTTTCTTTCTTTCTTTCGTTTTTTTTCTTTCTTTCTTTCTTTCTTTCTTTCTCGCTTTCTTTATTTTGTTCTTTCTTTCTCTCTTTCTCTTTTTTTTTCTTTATCTCATTCTTTCTTTCTTTCTTTTATCATCTCTTTCTTTCCTTCATTCTTTTCTTTCTTTCTTTCTTTCGTTCTTTTTTCTTCCTCTCTCTCCGTCTTTCTTTCTTTATTTCTTTCTTTCTTTCTTTCTTTCTTTCTTTCTTTCTTCGTTCGTTCTTTTTTCGTTATCTCTTTCTTTCGTTCTTTCTCTCTTTCTTTCGTTTTTCTTTCTCTCTTTCTTTCTTTCTTTCTTTATTTTATTCTTTATTTCTCTCTTTCTCTTGTTTTCTTTCTTTATCTCATTTTCCTTTCGTTCTTTTTCTCTTTCTTTCTTTCCTTTTTTTTCCTCCAATCTTCTCATTCTTAGTTTCTTTTCTGTCATTTTCTTTCTTCCCTAGTTTTCCGATTTTCTTCATTTTTTTGTTTTTTCTTTTCTTTCTTTCTTTTTTAAGTCCTTTCTCTCTTTTTCTTCCTTTTCTTTTCTTTCTCTACTTTTTAAGTCTTTCCGTTCTTTTTCTTCCTTTTCTTTCTTTATTTCTTTTTCTTTCTCTACTTTTTATGTCCTTTCTTTCTTTTTCTTTCTTTTTTTTCTTTTCTTTTTCTACTTTTTATGTCCTTTCGTTCTTTTTCTTTATTTTTAAGTCCTTTATTTCATTTCTTTTTTTCTCTACTTTTTAATTACTTTCTTTTTTTCTCTACTTTTTAATTACTTTCTTTCTTTCTTTTTCTTTCTTTTCTTTTCTTTCTCTACTTTTTATGTCTTTTCTTTCTTTCTTTTTTTCTTTTCTTTTCTTACTCTACTTTTTACGTCCGTTCTTTCTTTTTTCCTTATTTTCTCTTCTTTCTCTATTTTTACGTCATTTCTTTCTTTTTTCTTTCTTTTCTTTTCTTTGTCTACTTTTTAAATCCTTTCTTTTTCTTTCTTTTTTATTTCGACCGCCATTTTTCTTTTTTCTTTCATTTTCTTCATTTTCCCTTCATTACTTTTCTAATTCTTTCTTTGTTTTTTTGTTTTGTTTTGTTTCGTTTTTTAACTAATTCTTACTTTGTTCCCAATAAAAGAATTAGTAACATCTTTTACAAGAGGCCGCGCTCGCGCAAAAGGGAGAGAGGGATGGAGAGAAAGCGTAAGCGAAAGAGAGAGAGAGAGAGAATGACTGAAAACAGTCGACGGTTCTGTTTCATTCGGGTGATCGGAAAACGGTTTGTGTGCGGAAAACGGATAATAGCTATAATGATTAAAAGAGAAAAGATACTTTCACGGAAGAAGAGAAAAGGGTGCACAGTTAAATAAAATAAATAAACTATTCAAAAAAAAAATAATAAAAGAAAAGAAGGAAAATCGAAATAAAAATAGAGGGGGGGCGAGGATGATTTTTTTTCGGAAAATCTGGCGACTAAATGATTTCCATTCATGTTCATTGGTCGACAAAATGTCTATTCTATTCTCTCACGCGATGGGAACAAAAGAATTAGCCTCGAGGTATTACCTGACCCCTGGGTTCCTCATTCGTGCTAAACTTGAAAATCAAGAGCGAGGGAAACAGACAAATTCAAGCAGTGGAAGAGAATATATATATATATATATATATATATATATATATATATATATATATAGATAGATAGATAGATAGATAGATAGATAGATAAAAAAGATATATATATATATATATATATATATATATATATATATATATATATATATACTTGCACGCATGTTTTATAGATTCTATTTGTTCGCGTACACATACGTATGTGTATATTCACGAGTGTAACCCTATTTGCACATGAGATAATAAATTATATGCATTAGTGGTTGGGTGGGTGTCTACGAACATTTACTCGCAGGTGCGCTCACACACACACACACACACATATATATATTGTGTAATTTGGCAGCAATCCTTCTTTTATACAAGTTTCATTAAAGACAACTTCCAAAGAATTGTGCTTAAGACAATTTTTTTTCTTAATGTTGTGTTAATTTCCTGGTTGACTGTCAACAGGGAAAGTAACTGTACCACATCCAGAAAAAAAACAAAAAACTTTTCTTATGCCAAATAAAACAAAAAAAAAAGTTGTATTATTTACATTATTCGGACTGTTATCCTCATCATTGCCATATTCACAACGTTTCGGCCGTTGTACGCTCCAGCCTTCTTCAGATGATTAGAATTTCGAACTGAAACCTTTATTTCGTCCACTGGGGTAGATTGTTCTTGTTCCACGTACAATGGCTCTTCCTCAAGGACACATGATCCACTGGATAAAGACGTTTCTTAGATCCACGGACTAAATCCAAAGAATTGTGAGTTCAAAACCAGGTCACAGCAGTGGTGAACTAAAACTTGGAGAGTTAAAGGGAAATACCTGAGAAATCCGCAACCCCCTCTTGCCAGCTGGTCCCAGTATGCCGAAAATACAACAAAGTCGATAGAAAGGACACAAGCATCAACGTCTCAAACAAAGTGTGTCTCCTAGATCGCAGTCACATCTACACCGAAGGGCAAGAGGTCACGAAGCAAATAGTCTGCCTTCCTCCGATCTCTTTCATTGAGGCTGGCTATCTTGATAGATATTTTCTAAGCGCTTTCCCTGAAACGCAGACTGGACGAAAATCTGCAAGACTCAGGACCTCGACCGATTGTCCTAGGCTACCAATGTCCAGGTCGGACGTAATCCGTCCGTCGGTGACAGTACCTCCGACGACCATAGGAAAAATTAATTTCAGGACCCTGCATAACAGAGGGTGAATCGAAACTTGGGCTATCCCTGAACGGGTTTTAGCTGATTTTCGAAGCTCTGGAGGCTCCACCTGGGTCATCCAGAGCTTCGGTAAGGAATCATTGGCTGCCGCGATAAAGCCCCAGATTTTGGGACTGTAATTCTTACTAGAGTTATAATCCCAGGTGCATTATCAAAGTTCCTGGAGTCGCCAGTCGATTTGCCATCGACAGATGTTAACTTAAACAAGGGTCTCCAGAGGTTCTTTCTCTGGGAGGAAAGATCCATCTCACGCACGTGTCTATCCACGAAACCAATGCCTACTCCTTGCGCAAAGGATTCTTTTTCTTTTGGGGATGGGATGGGGAGGTGGGGGCAAGGGAGATACTGGAGCTTTATCTAGAGAAGAAGTGAGGCTACAAGACTTACCTGCGGTTGTATTATTTCTGGCTGGCAAAGTTGGAGCGAATTGTAACTTGGCCTGTCTCATGACTCGTTCCGCCCTGATATGGGTGGTTTTCTTTTCTTTTTCGCTTTTTCTCCTCTTCCTCCTGCTCTTCCTCCCTCCTCCTTTCAAAGAAGAGGCCCGAAATAATGGCATTTTGTCTTCCTCCATGCTATCGTCGGTAGTGGTTGATACTGGTGCTGATCTTGATGTTACGTCTTTTTTGTTGTTGCTGCAGTTGCTTTTGTTGTTTTGCGGCTTTTGTTACTGGTGCTTCTTCTATTGCTGTTTTTGCAACTGTTGTTGTTTCTATTGCTGCTTTTGTTGCTCTTGTTGTTTTTTCTGTTGTTGCTGCTTTTGTTTCTGCTGCTTCTTATATTCTTGTTGTTGCAGCTGTTGTTGTTTATGTTGCTTTTTTTGTTACTGTTCTTGTTTTTGCTGTTGTTGCTGCAGTCGCTGCGGCTCCGACCGCTTCTGGTGCTGCTGTGGGACATCCTGTTGGGGAGGATGAGTTACCACCTTTCGTCTTCTCCTTATGGCCTCCTTCCAGCACTCAGGGGCATTGTCAGACTTTTCCTCTTCCACCGCTTCCATCTGTTGTTGGGCAAGGTGTCTTAGTTAGGAACGCCTTAGACATATGTCAAGTGGCGCGACAAGACATTATCACAACGCAGGATTATATCCTCAGTTGTACCACTAAAAATGCCTGATTTTATCTTTTTAATGCCTGTTTATCTTTTTATTGACGTAACCTTCTCCCTTATTCCGTGAAGAAGGTTCCCCACAAGGTCCTCCTCTACATCTATGAGCACCCCAAGGGATCTTGGTCCTTCGGGTCCCTATATACTCAGTTTTCCGCTCATGCTGTTGTTTATTCTTCTTATGACAATAAGATGTCCCACATTGCTTTTGACTTATTTGACAACACTTTATATAATGTTCAGGCACTTGATTGCTTCATTGTGACAGACCTGATGAGACAGAACCTGGGACGAGCACAACTGGTCGCGACTTGCCTTGTCCCCGCCAAAAAAGAGCCTGTATTTGCTTAGCATGTAAAGCTACTGCAGTTGAAATGAGGGACAAAAAAAGCACTTACCGCTCTGCCGTAATCCGAACTCGGCCAGATAATGTAAAAGAATGAGGGGGGGACTTGCATTGCATTTTTATGCAATAAAGATGCAATGCATTATGGGAGAGGGACACAATGAATTATGGGATTGCATGAAGACGCAAGGGATTATGGGTATATAGACAAATATAAAAGCAACTACTTTTTTCCCAGTGGGGCGGTACTTCGAGTGACGTTCACGGTTGGTGGCTAGAAAAGTCTGTTAGTGTGATTTTGAGACAGAACTCAAGAAGGAACGACTCGAGGTTGCAATACCAGCTGGGAGAGCTTGAATTTACTCGCTGGTTGCTGTTTTCTTTTTATTCGCCATATTCATCTATTCCTTCTCTGCTGACAACCACCCGCTTCCTGGTATTTACATCAGATGTTAGTAGGGAAATTGTCTTTTTCGAAATCGTCTCGCAGGCCGACGGGATTGTCAGGAGTTCATTTCATGAAATGCATTACTGGTTCATACAGTTATGTAATATTCAGAGCCCTTTTTTGGGAGTGGGTGGCTATTTGCTGCCCATGCTGAGGTATGGGGACTTGCTGACGCAGCCACCGAGGCCACGCCCCAAAATAAAGAAAATCACGTGTGCTTAAAAGATCAAATGATGCAAATATAAGGAAAATAAAATAAAATCAAAACGTAAAATTAAAAATTTCAAATAAAGTTTTGCTTAAGGAAGAGGGGCAAAGAAAATGACACAAAAATAAAATAAAATAGAAATTAAAAAAAAAAAACAAATTCAAAAGAAGAATAACAGAAATTGGTTTACAGAAAAGAAAAAAAGAAAAAGAAAATAAAGAAAAAAAAAAAAAAAAA
Source organism: Acanthosepion pharaonis (assembly GCA_903632075.3). Lineage (NCBI taxonomy): Eukaryota > Metazoa > Mollusca > Cephalopoda > Sepiida > Sepiidae > Acanthosepion > Acanthosepion pharaonis. The sequence continues at coordinate 366,252 of CAHIKZ030001223.1, forward strand.
AAGAAAAGAAAGAAAAGTAAGAAAAAAGAAAAGGAACAAAAGAAAACCAAAAACAAAGAGAAAAAAAGAAGAAAAAGAAAAAAGAAAAAGTAAAAAAGAAAAAGAAAAGAAAGAAAAAAGAAAAGGAACAAAATAAAAAAGAAAACGAACAACAAAAAAGAGAAAAAGAAAAAGAAGAAAAAGAAAAGAAAAAAAAAAGGAAAAAAAAGAAAAAAAAGAAAAAGTAAAAAAAGAAAAAAGAAAGAAAGAAAGAAAGAAAGAAAGAACATAAACACTTACTTAAAAAAAAAAAACAAAAAAAAACAAGACAGCAGTTTTTCATTTTTCCCTCCTAAAGGAATCCTTACTCTCAAAGCTAACCGGGTATAAATATGATATCTGATGATATTCGCAAAAATATATTCAAGGAGGAGGGGAAATTTGGAACGCAATTAAAAAAAAATTAACAGTAAATAATTCACGATTAAAAATAAGTAATAAATAGTTCCAAATGAGTGTAAAAGGGAAAAGCAAACATAGAGAGCGAATGAAATATTCTTTCTCCTTGTACAGATCCGGTTGATGTAACGTAAAAAATCCGCTCCAAGAACACGCAAATGGTGAGTAGACCGGACTCTGTGCAAAACAGTGAAAAATCTATCTACATATTTGGTGGCACAGTCGGGATTATCATGTACATGCTGGTCTATTTCGGAATCATGTGCTGACTGAGTCGTCAGAGAAGAAAAACTCAGCTTGCTTGATTTTATATTGACCGGAACATGTTGACACAGTCGGATCTCCAACCTCAGTCTAGTCAATACTACATATTCAGCATCACACTGATATTTATACTTGTACACGACAGAAATACTTTGAAAGTTCGACAGACGATCTTTAACAAAAGATGGAAGCACAGAATTGTTCTTAAAAACAACCCTTAACTTGACAGTAGAAAAACCTGATGTAATGTAACCTGAAAATGTGTCTGCAAGCATTTGAATCTTCCTATCTAGGCACGGTAATTTCAAATAAATCGGACAAAGAATGGGACCAAAAACTCCCGCTTCTTTGACGCGTCTGATTTTACGCTCAAAGTTGCGCTTAATAATATTGGCAGGAAAACCTTTGTCAATGAAAATGTGATAAATTTTCTCTAGTTCCTGGTCAAGAGTACAAGGAGAAAAGATCAGCGCCAAAGGTAGAAATAAGATTAATCTTCCAAGCTTTTAGAACAAACGATTTCCAGTTTGTGTACAGACCTGTGAACGTAGCTTTGCGATAAACGCAGGTAATAAAGAAAAAAAATGTCTACGTTCAACAAGAACATCCAAGAAAAGAAAAGTACAATTATTCTTCACTTCCATGGCAAATTGCAAGGACGAATAAAGGGAATTAAATTCAGTATGAAAAGCCGTATCATCGTTGATGGAATCGAAGATGGAAAAAGTATCATTAACGTAGAATAAATATACATGGGGTTTACGGCATTTCTCAAACAAAAGCTGCTCGTAGAAACCAACAAAAATGTTGGCTAATACCGAACCGAAAGGACTACCCATGGAAACCCCATCAACCCCAGCATAGTATTGTCAACACTAGACACAAATCCTTCTGTTGCTAAATGCATAAACTCCAAAAAAATAAACTGGTTCAGTTGGAACTTTTTATCACTTATTTTAATCGCTAATCATTCAATATTTGAAATATAAAATCTTTAACATTTAAACTCTTTAAAATTTAAAATCAATATTTTTAAAATTAAATATCTTTAAAATCGTTAAAAAAAATAGAATGTTTAATATTCGGCGTCAAACTCACACCCGGCCTCAAGATGCAGGTAAAATGGTGGGATCCCTGTACCACTTCAGTAAGTACCCGACTCCTCATGCTATCCTCTACCTTTATAAGGACCAGATTAGGTCGAAAATGGAGTAATGTTACCATATGTGGTTGGGAGATGCCCATCCCTCACTTGATAGAGTTCAAAAGCGTCTTCGAGTCCTTGTTGAAGAATTATTTTTCGCACTCCAACCTCTCTCTCACCGGTGGGGTGTGCCAAGCCACTCACTAATCTGTCCTACTTCCATGGAAAAGTGCTCGGGCGATCTACATTCCTTGGTTTTGCCAGGTTTAGCCTTCACGGCTAGGACTCTCCCTCTGTGTTTTGTACAAATATTTTCATATCTGCTCTGACGAGGTTTTTCTCTGGTGTCCCAAATACATGAATTTAAGTATCTAGGTCCCACTCTTTTAGTGTTGAAATAGCTAAATGCAATCTTCATTTTTACACCAACAGTTTCTTTTCTCGCACTTCCCACCTGTGGAATTCCGTTCCGTTCACTTGCTTCTCTGGTCCTCTCAGACAAATAAAACAGGTTTCTTACGCATTGAAGGTGTTAAAATTAACACGACATTTCTTCTCCCGGTTAACTAAAGAAGGTGAGTCATTTCTGAGATCAGCTGTCGAACCGATTAGACTTTCTATTAAGACTGGATTAAACAAGTGTGTCATCGGCATAGCTACCGAGTTGAGAACTGGTGACATCAGGAAAGTCGTTGATGAAAATTAGGGACAACGTATGTATAAAGATAGATTCTTGAGGGAAACCTGTATAAATGTAAAACGATGTAGAGGATTGGCCGTTCAAGACAACCATCAGTTCGCGATTTGATATAAAAGATTGATTCAGATCAAAAATTTGCCTAGAAATACCGTAACCTTTCAACTTTTGAAGGTGACTAGCAGGTCCCTCCCCACCATATCCATAGCATTTCGCTATAATAAACAAGATTATAAATTATACAATTTTCGCTTGCGGAACTCTCTTCCGGTTCCATTATTTCCTGCCAACATTGCTTCAAAATTTAAATACAATGTCAAAACTGTCTTCAAATACTCTTATTCTATTGTTTCGATCTTAATAATGTTTCTCTTTTTTCTTATTCTTTCACACTCAGTAACCCCTTGTATCTTAGTGGCTTTATTCATGGGGTGAAATGATTGGAAAACAAATTTAAATCAATGTCAATCGTTATCTACTGTCTCTTGATTACTCTTCTATTGTTCTTCTTAATAATGTTTCTCTTTTTTTCTTATTCTTTCACACTCAGTAACCCCTTGTGTCTTAGTGGCTTTACTGCCTTGCATGGGGTGAAATGATTAGAAAACAAATTTAAATGCAATGTCAATCGTTATCTACTGTCTCCTTGATTACTCTTCTATTGTTCTCGATTCTTAATAATGTTTCTCTTTTTTTCTTATTCTTTCACACTTAGTAACCCCTTGTGTCTTAGTGGCTTTACTGCCTTGCATGGGGTGAACTCGATTTTTAAAAACAAAACAAAAAAGAAAATGTTGTTCAAATGTATAAATTCCAGATTCAACGAGAAGGCGGACACAAATACCAAACCGCTCATCTGATGTGTAAACACAATTCACTTGTCTTTCTTATTTTAACAGCGCCATCTTTAGCACTTTCTATTCCCGAACTGTTGTCTTTACAGGACGCTGGCGAAATCTATCATTGTAGCCAAACGTTTTCAAGTCAACTTTGATCTTCAAAAATTTAAATGCAATGTCAATCGTTATCTACTGTCGTCTTGATGACTTTTTTTAAATTATTCTTAATAATGTTTCTCGCTTTTTCACACTCAGTAAGACTCTTGTGTCTTAGTGGCTTTATTGCCTTGCTTGGGGTAAAATGTTTGTCTGGGAAATATCCAACTGTTAAACGGGCAAATACTTTACTTAGAGTGATAATGCCTTA
>CAHIKZ030001223.1:375000-387500 GCA_903632075.3 Acanthosepion pharaonis
ATATATGATGCGAATCGAAATATTTTTTTTAAATGTGTTATTGATACAAACCTTTGGAGCGAGCAGTCGCAACGCTAATGTTGAATCTTTTTGGGAAATTTGAGTGCGTTTTTTTTTTTTTTACTAATATGGCAATTTGAGAATTTTTTGTTGTAGAGGTTTATCAGTCAATGACGCATGAACTAAATAGTTCAATAAATAGAGTAATGTCTCAGATGTTATCCCGAAAATTTGCACGTCGGGTCAGTTCTTTTCAATGAAATATGTGGTGCAGTTCAATTTATATTACAATGAATCATTCATACAAAATATATGTACATATATAACCATACAAACAAAAAAACACGCATTCCTTTGCGACCCATAATATCAAGAAACTTATTGCTTATTCCGAAAATATCATCTCTTCAATTTCACTATTACTTAAAAATGGCTGTCATTGTTTGTCTAAAGATACGTGTCAAATAATTAAAAATGATTCTACGGCTGGATACGAAAAAGCTATCGGCCAGGCCAAAATGGTTCGCACCCACCAAAATTTTAATGCGAATTTTGGGAAGAGGGTAGAGTTGGGAACTTCTCGACCCCACCCTTTTACTCTCCTCCTTTCAACGCATATTTTTCACTTGATGAACATGGCACATATTGCAGCGATATAGAAACATCAGCTAAATTGCAGGGACGCGTAAATGAAGCGTTTTTCCTTTCCAATCGAAAACATACAATTTGCCATGTAAAACGAACAAGCAATTTTTAGCAGATATATAATTTATGAATTTGTATTTTTTGGGTTATTTCTTCATTGTATCAATATATCTGCCTGTGTCCTTTTATAGGTCTGCCATCATTGTCCAATTTTCAAAGAATTCTTTTATCATGCCTATTCTTATTCTCCGGGGATGATTCACTTTCTTTCTCGTCTGAATTATTTTTGCTATTATTCTTCGAAAGAAGACTACACGAATACATGACGAACAGATGAAGACGGTGAGTAACCTAACGACTTTGTGCAAATGGCCGACACTACATGAAAAACGAAGGAATAGTACGGGAGACAAATATAGCATTGTGCTACAAGAAATAAGAGGATGTGGAGAGCCATGAGCACCCACGCACCAAAGAAAGAGCAGTTAAACTGCCTAACGTAAATGAATAGGAAAACATGCAGAATAGATTGCAGAACATAAAGAGTGAGTGATAGCAAGGGGATAAATATAACTACCATACGAGAGAGGAAGTTGTGGAGAGCCATGATCATCTACGTACTAAAGTGACAGAAAGAAACAGCGATTAAACTGCATAACGTTAATAAATGACAAAACATGAAGATTGGGTGGCAGAACATGAAGAGGGAGTGATAGCAAGGATACAAATATAACACACAAGATAGGAAGATGTGGAGAGCCATGATCACCTACGCACTAAAGTGACAGAAAGAAACAACGATTAAACAGCTTAACGTAAATGAATTGCAAAACATTAAAAATGGATGGCAGAGCATAAAGAGAGAGTGATAGCAAGTGGATAAATATAACTACAACAAAAGATCGGAAGATGTGGAGAGCCATGATCACCCAAGCACTAAAGCGAAAGAAAAAAACAGCAATTAAAGAGCCTAACGTAACTTAATGGCAGAACATCAAGAATGGATGGCAGAACATGAAGAGGGAGTAATTGCAAGGATACAAAGATAACTACAACAGATAGGAAGATGTGGAGAGCCATGAAAACCCACGTACTAATGTGACAGAGAGAAACAGCAATTAAATTGCTTAACGTAAATAAATGACAGAACAGAGGAAGAATGGAAGGCAGAACATGAAGAGAGAGTGATAGCATGTGGATAAATATAACTACAACAGATAGGAAGATGTGGAGAGCCATGATCACCCACGTATTAAAGTGACAGAAAGAAACAGCAATTAAATTGCCTGACGTAAATAAATGGCAGAATAGAGGAAGAATGGGTGGCAGAACATGAAGAGAGAGTGATAGCATGTGGATAAATATAACTACGACAAAAGATAGGAAGATGTGGAGAGCCATGATCACCCACGTGACAGAAAGAAACAGCAATTAAATTGCCTGACGTAAATAAATGGCAGAACAGAGGAAGAATGGGTGGCAGAACATGAAGAGAGAGTGATAGCATGTGCATAAATGTAACTACGACAAAAGATAGGAAGATGTGGAGAGTCATGATCACCCACGTGACAGAAAGAAACAGCAATTAAATTGCCTAACGTAAATGAATGGCAGAACATTAAAGATAGGAAGATGTGGAGAGTCATGATCACCCACGTGACAGAAAGAAACAGCAATTAAATTGCCTAACGTAAATGAATGGCAGAACATTAAGAATGGATGGCAGAACTTGAAGAGAGAGTGATAGCATGTGGATAAATATAACTACGACAACAGATAGGAAGATGTGGAGAGTCCTGATCACCCATGTATTAAAGTGACAGAAAGAAACAGCAATTAAATTGCCTGGCGTAAATAAATGGCAGAATAGAGGAAGAATGGGTGGCAGAACATGAAGAGAGAGTGATAGCAAGTGGATAAATATAACTACGACAACAGATAGGAAGATGTGGAGAGTCCTGATCACCCATGTATTAAAGTGACAGAAAGAAACAGCAATTAAATTGCCTGACGTAAATAAATGGCAGAATAGAGGAAGAATGGGTGGCAGAACATGAAGAGAGAGTGATAGCAAGTGGATAAATATAACTACGACAACAGATAGGAAGATGTGGAGAGTCCTGATCACCCATGTATTAAAGTGACAGAAAGAAACAGCAATTAAATTTCCTGGCGTAAATAAATGGCAGAATAGAGGAAGAATGGGTGGCAGAACATGAAGAGAGAGTGATAGCAAGTGGATAAATATAACTACGACAACAGATTGGAAGATGTGGAGAGCCATGATCACCCACGTATAAAAGTGACAGAAAGAAACAGCAATTAAAATGCCTAACGTAAATAAATGGCAGAACAGAGGAAGAATGGGTGGCAGAACATGAAGAGAGAGTGATAGCATGTGGATAAATATAACTACGACAACAGATTGGAAGATGTGGAGAGCCATGATCACCCATGTATTAAAGTGACAGAAAGAAACAGCAATTAAATTGCCTAACGTAAATAAATGGCAGAACAGAGGAAGAATGGGTGGCAGAACATGAAGAGAGAGTGATAGCATGTGGATAAATATAACTACGACAACAGATTGGAAGATGTGGAGAGTCCTGATCACCCACGTATTAAAGTGACAGAAAGAAACAGCAATTAAATTGCCTGACGTAAATAAATGGCAGAATAGAGGAAGAATGGGTGGCAGAACATGAAGAGAGAGTGATAGCAAGTGGATAAATATAACTACGACAACAGATAGGAAGATGTGGAGAGCCATGATCACCCATGTATTAAAGTGACAGAAAGAAACAGCAATTAAATTTCCTGGCGTAAATAAATGGCAGAATAGAGGAAGAATGGGTGGCAGAACATGAAGAGAGAGTGATAGCAAGTGGATAAATATAACTACGACAACAGATTGGAAGATGTGGAGAGCCATGATCACCCACGTATAAAAGTGACAGAAAGAAACAGCAATTAAATTGCCTGACGTAAATAAATGGCAGAATAGAGGAAGAATGGGTGGCAGAACATGAAGAGAGAGAGATATATGTGGATAAATATAACTACGACAAAGATATTGAAGATGAGAGCCATGATCACCCATGTATTAAAGTGACAGAAAGAAACAGCAATTAAATTGCCTAACGTAAATAAATGGCAGAACAGAGGAAGAATGGGTGGCAGAACATGAAGAGAGAGTGATAGCATGTGGATAAATATAACTACGACAACAGATTGGAAGATGTGAGAGTGATCTCCCACGTATTAAAGTGACAGAAAAGAAACAGCAATTAAATTGCCTAACGTAAATAAATGGCAGAACAGAGGAAGAATGGGTGGCAGAACATGAAGAGAGAGTGATAGCAAGTGGATAAATATAACTACGACAACAGATAGGAAGATGTGGAGAGCCAGATCACCATGTATAAAGTGACAGAAAGAAACAGCAATTTTATTGCCTGACGTAAATAAATGGCAGAACAGAGGAAGAATGGGTGGCAGAACATGAAGAGAGAGTGATAGCAAGTGGATAAATATAACTACGACAACAGATTGGAAGATGTGGAGAGCCATGATCACCCAGGTATTAAAGACAGAAAGAAAAAGAGCAATTAAATTGCCTGACGTAAATAAAAGAATAGAGGAAGACAGATGAAAGAGCAATTAAATTGACAACTGAGACATGATCAAATAAAATGACAGAAAGCAATTAAATTGCCTAAGTAAATAAATGGCAGAACAGAGGAAGAATGGGTGGCAGAACATGAAGAGAGAGATAATGTGGATAAATATAACTGCTGACAACAGATAGGAAGATGTGGAGAAATGATCACCCAGGTATAAAAGTGACAGAAAGAAACAGCAATTAAAATTGCCTAAAACGTAAATAAATGGCAGAACAGAGGAAGAATGTAAATAAATGGCAGAACATGAAGAGAGTGATAGCAAGTGGATAAATATAACTACGACAACAGATAGGAAGATGTGGAGAGCCATGATCACCCATGTATTAAAGTGACAGAAAGAAACAGCAATTAAATTGCCTAACGTAAATGAATGGCAGAACAGAAAAAGAATGGGTGGCAGAACATGAAGAGAGAGTGATAGCATGTGGATAAATATAACTACGACAACAGATAGGAAGATGTGGAGAGTGAATGATCACCCATGTATTAAAGTGACAGAAAGAAACAGCAATTAAATTGCCTAACGTAAATAAATGGCAGAACAGAGGAAGAATGGGTGGCAGATCATGAAGAGAGAGTGATAGCAAGTGGATAAATATAACTACGACAACAGATAGGAAGATGTGGAGAGTCATACGGATCTCCCATGTATTAAAGTGACAGAAAGAAACAGCAATTAAATTGCCTAACGTAAATAAATGGCAGAACAGAGGAAGAATGGGTGGCAGAACATGAAGAGAGAGTGATAGCATGTGGATAAATATAACTACGACAACAGATAGGAAGATGTGGAGAGTCATGATCTCCCACGTATTAAAGTGACAGAAAGAAACAGCAATTAAATTGCCTAACGTAAATAAATGGCAGAACAGAGGAAGAATGGGTGGCAGAACATGAAGAGAGAGTGATAGCATGTGGATAAATATAACTACGACAACAGATAGGAAGATGTGGAGAGCCAGGATCACCCACGTATTAAAGTGACAGAAAGAAAAAGCAATTAAATTGCCAGAGGAAGAACGTAAATAAATGGCAGAACAGAGGAAGAATGGGTGGCAGAACATGAAGAGAGTGGCAGATAGCATGTGGATAAATATAACTACGACAACAGATAGGAAGATGTGGAGAGCCATGATCTCCCACGTATAAAAGGGACAGAAAGAAACAGCAATTAAATTGCCTGACGTAAATAAATGGCAGATTAGAGGAAGAATGGGTGGCAGAACATGAAGAGAGAGTGATAGCATGTGGATAAATATAACTACGACAACAGATAGGAAGATGTGGAGAGCCATGATCTCCCATGTATAAAAGTGACAGAAAGAAACAGCAATTAAATTGCCTAACGTAAATAAATGGCAGAACAGAGGAAGAATGGGTGGCAGAACATGAAGAGAGAGTGATAGCATGGCATGGATAAATATAACTACGACAACAGATAGGAAGATGTGGAGAGCCATGATCTCCCATGTATTAAAGTGACAGAAAGAAACAGAAATTAAATTGCCTAAAGTAAATAAATGGCAGAACAGAGGAAGAATGGGTGGCAGAACATGAAGAGAGAGTGATAGCATGTGGATAAATATAACTACGACAACAGATAGGAAGATGTGGAGAGCCATGATCTCCCTGACGTAAATGTATTAAAGTGACAGAAAGAAACAACAATTAAATTGCCTGACGTAAATAAATGGCAGAAAAGAGGAAGAATGGGAATGGGTGGCAGAACATGAAGAGAGAGTGATAGCATGTGGATAAATATAACTACGACAACAGATAGGAAGATGTGGAGCGCCATGATCGCCCATGTATTAAAGTGACAGAAAGAAACAGCAATTAAATTGTCTGACGTAAATAAAAGACAGATTAGAGGAAGAATGGGTGGCAGAACATGAAGAGAGAGTGATAGCATGTGGATAAATATAACTACGACAACCGATAGGAAGATGTGGAGAGCCATTTCACCCATGTATTAAAGTGACAGAAAGAAACAGCAATTAAATTGCCTAACGTAAATAAATGGCAGAACAGAGGAAGAATGGGTGGCAGAACATGAAGAGAGAGTGATAGCATGTGGATAAATATAACTACGACAACAGATAGGAAGATGTGGAGAGCCATGATCACCCATGTATTAAAGTGACAGAAAGAAACAGCAATTAAATTGCCTAACGTAAATAAATGGCAGATTAGAGGAAGAATGGGTGGCAGAACATGAAGAGAGAGTGATAGCATGTGGATAAATATAACTACGACAACAGATAGGAAGATGTGGAGAGCCATGATCACCCATGTATTAAAGTGACAGAAAGAAACAGCAATTAAATTGCCTGACGTAAATAAATGGCAGAACAGAGGAAGAATGGGTGGCAGAACATGAAGAGAGAGGATAGCATGTGGATAAATATAACTACGACAACAGATAGGAAGATGTGGAGAGCCATGATCTCCCACGTATAAAAGTGATAGAAAAGAAAATTAAATTGCCTGACGTAAATAAATGGCAGAACAGAGGAAGAATGGGTGGCAGAACATGAAGAAGAGGAAACATGTGGATAAATATAACTACGACAACAGATAGGAAGATGTGAGGCCTAACGTAAATAAATGGCAGAACAGAGGAAGAATGGGTGGCAGAACATGAAGAGAGAGTGATAGCAAGTGGATAAATATAAGACAACAGATAGGAAGATTTGGATAAATATAGTGACTACAATTAAATTGCCTGACGTAAATAAATGGCAGAATAGAGGAAATGGGTGGCAGAACAAGAGAGAGTGATAGGAAGTGGATAAATATAACTAAATGGGCACCCACCAATTAAATGTAAAGTGACAGAAAGAAACAGCAATTAAATTGCCTAACGTAAATAAATGGCAGAACAGAGGAAGAATGAAATGAAGAGAGAGTGATAGCATGTGGATAAATATAACTACGACAACAGATAGGAAGATGTGGAGAGCCATGATCACCCATGTATTAAAGTGACAGAAAGAAACAGCAATTAAATTGCCTGGAGTTTGACGTAAATAAATGGCAGATTAGAGGAAGAATGGGTCCCACGGCAGAACATGAAGAGAGTGATAGCATGTGGATAAATATAACTACGACAACAGATAGGAAGATGGAGAGTCATGATCTCCCACGTATTAAAGTGGACAGAAAGAAAACAGAAATTAAATTGCCTGACGTAAATAAATGGCAGAACAGAGGAAGAACAACAGATAGCAAGTGGATAAATATAACTACGACAACAGATGGAAGATGGAGAGCCATGTATTAAAGTGACAGAAAGAAACAGCAATTAAATTGCCTAACGTAAATAAATGGCAGAACAGAGGAAGAATGGGTGGCAGAACATGAAGAGAGTGATACATATAAATAAAGGGACAGAAAGAAACAGCAATTAAATTGCCTAACGTAAATAAATGGCAGAACAGAGGAAGAATGGGTGGCAGAACATGAAGAGAGAGGATAGCATGTGGATAAATATAACTACGACAACAGATAGGAAGATGTGGAGAGCCATGATCACCCATGTATTAAACAGAACTGATAGAAAGAAAACAGCAATTAAAATTGACCAGATATGGGAGAGCCATGAAATAAATGGAAAAACAGATTAAAGACGGAAATAAAGGAAGAATGGGAATGGGCAGAACATGAAGAGAGAGTGATAGCATGTGGATAAATATAACTACGACAACAGATAGGAAGATGTGGAGAGCCATGATCACCCATGTATTAAAGTGACAGAAAGAAACAGCAATTAAATTGCCTGATAAAAAATGGGACAGAGAAAGAATGGGTGGCAGAACAGCAAGTGGATAAATATAATTGACAACTGGAGAGCCATGATCAAATTAAATGGCCTGACGTAAATAAATGGCAGAACAGAGAGGAAGAATGATAGGTGGCAGAACATGAAGAGAGAGTGATAGCATGTGGATAAATATAACTACGACAACAGATAGGAAGATGTGGAGAGCCATGATCGCCCATGTATTAAAGTGACAGAAAGAAACAGCAATTAAATTGCCTAACGTAAATAAATGGCAGAACAGAGGAAGAATGGGTGGCAGAACATGAAGAGAGAGTGATAGCATTAAAGTGGATAAAGCAAATTAAACTACGACAACAGATAGGAAGATGTGGAGAGAGCCATGATCACCCATGTATTAAAGTGACAGAAAGAAACAGCAATTAAATTGCCTAACGTAAATAAATGGCAGAACAGAGGAAGAATGGGTGGCAGAACATGAAGAGAGAGGATAGCATGTGGATAAATATAACTACGACAACAGATAGGAAGATGTGGAGAGCCATGATCACCCATGTATTAAAGTGACAGAAAGAAACAGCAATTAAATTGCCTAACGTAAATAAATGGCAGAACAGAGGAAGAATGGGTGGCAGAACATGAAGAGAGAGTGATAGCATGTGGATAAATATAACTACGACAACAGATAGGAAGATGTGGAGAGCCATGATCACCCATGTATTAAAGTGACAGAAAGGAAAGAATGGGTGGCAGAAATGACAACAGATAGGAAGATGTGGAGAGATTAAAGTGACAGAAAGACAGCAATTAAATTGCCTGACGTAAATAAATGGCAGAATAGAGGAAGAATGGGTGGCAGAACATGAAGAGAGAGTGATAGCATGTGGATAAATATAACTACGACAACAGATAGGAAGATGTGGAGAGCCATGATCACCCATGTATTAAAGTGATGAAAAGAAACAGCAATTAAATTGCCTAACGTAAATAAATGGCAGAACAGAGGAAGAATGGGTGGCAGAACATGAAGAGAGAGTGATAGCAAGTGGATAAAATAACTACGACAACAGATAGGAAGATGTGGAGAGTCATGATCTCCATGTATTAAAGTGACAGAAAGAAACAACAATTAAATTGCCTAACGTAAATAAATGGCAGAAAAGGAAGAACAGAACAAAGAAAGAGTGATAGCATGTGGATAAATATAATACGACAACAGATAGGAAATTGCCTGACCCATGTATTAAAGTGACAGAAAGAAACAGCAATTAAATTGGCAGTAAATAAATAGAGAGGAAGAATGGGTGGCAGAACATGAAGAGAGAGTGATAGCATGTGGATAAATATAACTACGACAACAGATAGGAAGATGTGGAGCGCCATGATCTCCCACGTATTAAAGTGACAGAAAGAAACAGCAATTAAATTGCCTAACGTAAATAAATGGCAGAACAGAGGAAGAATGGGTGGCAGAACATGAAGAGAGAGTGATAGACAAAGTGGATAAATATAACTACGACAACAGATAGGAAGATGTGGAGAGTCATGATCTCCCACAGATATAAAAGTGACAGTAAAAGAAACAGCAATTAAATTGCCTGACGTAAATAAATGGCAGAACAGAGGAAGAATGGGTGGCAGAACATGAAGAGAGAGTGATAGCACGTGGATAAATATAACTACGACAACAGATAGGAAGATGTGAGAGAGCCATGGATCTACCCAGATAGGAAGATGTGATCTCCCACGTATTAAACTGACAGAAAAAAACAGCAATTAAATTGCCTAACGTAAATAAATGGCAGATTAGAGGAAGAATGGGTGGCAGAACATGAAGAGAGAGTGATAGCAAGTGGATAAATATAACTACGACAACAGATAGGAAGATGTGGAGAGCCATGATCACCCATGTATTAAAGTGAGAGAAAGAAACAGCAATTAAGTTGCCTAACGTAAATAAATGGCAGAACAGAGGAAGAATGGGTGGCAGAAACATGAAGAGAGAGTGATAGCAAGTGGATAAATATAACTACGACAACAGATAGGAAGATGTGGAGAGCCATGATCACCCATGTATTAAAGTGAGAGAAAGAAACAGCAATTAAATTGCCTAACGTAAATAAATGGCAGATTAGAGGAAGAATGGGTGGCAGAACATGAAGAGAGAGTGATAGCATGTGGATAAATATAACTACGACAACAGATAGAAAGATGTGGAGAGCCATGATCGCCCATGTATTAAAGTGGAAAGAAACAGCAATTAAATTGCCTGACGTAAATAAATGGCTGGCAGAACATGAAGAGAGAGTGAAGCATGTGGATAAATATAACTACGACAACAGAGATAGGAAGATGTGGAGAGCCATGATCACCCACGTATTAAAGTGACAGAAAGAAACAGCAATTAAATTGCCTGACGTAAATAAATGGCAGAACAGAGGAAGAATGGGTGGCAGAACATGAAGAGAGAGTGATAGCATGTGGATAAATATAACTACGACAACAGATAGGAAGATGTGGAGAGCCATGATCACCCATGTATTAAAAGTGACAGAAAGAAACAGCAATTAAATTGCCTAACGTAAATAAATGGCAGATTAGAGGAAGAATGGGTGGCAGAACATGAAGAGAGAGTGATAGCATGTGGATAAATATAACTACGACAACAGATAGGAAGATGTGGAGAGCCATGATCACCCATGTATTAAAGTGAGAGAAAGAAACAGCAATTAAATTGCCTAACGTAAATAAATGGCAGAACAGAGGAAGAATGGGTGGCAGAACATGAAGAGAGAGTGATAGCATGTGGATAAATATAACTACGACAACAGATAGGAAGATGTGGAGAGCCATGATCACCCATGTATTAAAGTGACAGAAAGAAACAGCAATTAAATTGCCTGACGTAAATAAATGGCAGAACAGAGGAAGAATGGGTGGCAGAACATGAAGAGAGAGTGATAGCATGTGGATAAATATAACTACGACAACAGATAGGAAGATGTGGAGAGCCATGATCACCCATGTATTAAAGTGACAGAAAGAAACAGCAATTAAATTGCCTGACGTAAATAAATGGCAGAACAGAGGAAGAATGGGTGGCAGAACATGAAGAGAGAGTGATAGCATGTGGATAAATATAACTACGACAACAGATAGGAAGATGTGGAGAGCCATGATCACCCATGTATTAAAGTGACAGAAAGAAACAGCAATTAAATTGCCTGACGTAAATAAATGGCAGAACAGAGGAAGAATGGGTGGCAGAACATGAAGAGAGAGTGATAGCATGTGGATAAATATAACTACGACAACAGATAGGAAGATGTGGAGAGCCATGATCACCCATGTATTAAAGTGACAGAAAGAAACAGCAATTAAATTGCCTAACGTAAATAAATGGCAGATTAGAGGAAGAATGGGTGGCAGAACATGGAGAGAGAGTGATAGCATGTGGATAAATATAACTACGACAACAGATAGGAAGATGTGGAGAGCCATGATCACCCATGTATTAAAGTGACAGAAAGAAACAGCAATTAAATTGCCTAACGTAAAGAAAATGGCAGAACAGAGGAAGAATGGGTGGCAGAACATGAAGAGAGAGTGATAGCAAGTGGATAAATATAACTACGACAACAGATAGGAAGATGTGGAGAGCCATGATCCCCTGCATCCAAAGAATATAGAAGAAAATAATGTTCAAAATGCCTGACATGGAATCGGTTTTTGGTTGATTCATTTTCTACGTTTTTTGCGGTTATTTAAGACCAGAAAATATTTCTTCTAGATTCCGCCGATCCTTGCCATAAATCTTCGAGCTCTGACCACCGGTTGAACGGTGGTAGAGAAAAATGACGGTTGAACGGTGGTAGACAAAAATGACGCAATGCAAAGTCACCGGTTAAACAGTGGTAAAGAAAAATGACTTATTACCCCGCCACCGGTTAAACGGTGGTTAAACACTTGTAACTATTTTTATATCTACCCTGAAACATGGCAATTATTTGCGAATTTTGACTCAGGAGCTCAGACAGAAAGGTTAAAATTGTTCTGGAACGCAAACCTCAAAGGGTTAAAAATGCCCTGTGAGTATCGAATTTCCAAACCTGTTTTCCTCATTACATGCCCTAGAAATTTCAACTCTCGTTTCCATTTTAACTAAAACTTATCTCGTTGCTCACGTGTTCAATCCATTTTATCCTCATCATCCTTCTGTAGAACGACATTTTTGATACCGCGAGTCTCTCCTCCACCTGTGCCGAAATTATTCTTCACTCACTGCCCTATAGCAGGACCGATCACGACAGCCATTGAGGGTCGTCTGACAGAGCACAACACTCTAGGGGATCGTTCGAATTCTGGGTTTTCCTTCTTGGAGATTTGTCACC
>CAHIKZ030001223.1:392500-412500 GCA_903632075.3 Acanthosepion pharaonis
CGTCTGATAAGCTTAATGAAATATGTATGAATGAAAAAATGCTGCCTAAATACACACACAATATATATATATATATTTAATCTGCAATTTTCAATCTACTTGTTTCAATCATCTTCAAGAAGCGAGAGCAAGATATAAAAGGTTTACAAACAACTTATATATATATATATATATATATATATATATATATATATATATGATGGGCTCTCCCGTCGGTTTCGACGTATGAAGATCTGACAGCTTAATTGATTCGGTTATGAAATTTTGTGCGATAATCTTAAGTGGCACTTAAGACCAGCTAGTGATTTACAAAGAAGGCCGCATATGGAGCAAGAATGAGGATTCTGAGATAAGATCACTGTTACATTGGCTGACCTTTTAGATCTTGCTCTCGCTTCTTGAAGATGATTCTGACAAGTAGATTGAAAACTGCTGTATCTATTAAAACACGTTGATCTCCATTTTACCCACTCCAAGGCTAAGCGCTCAAGGGTGGTATATTGACTGCTGACAAGTTGCTTTTCAGCTTGTCTTTGTATCTTAGCCATGGGCGTCCTACATTCCTGTCGCCCTTATCTAACTGGCTGTACATTAGGATCTTGGGTATCCTGTCATCAGACATTCTCAAGATATGACCAGTCCACCGTAACTGAGACTGTATGATAAAAGTCTCGATTCCTCCAATATTACACCTGTTAAACAGGTCTACGTTAGATGTCTTATCTTGAAGCTTAACTCCGCAGATTGCACGCAGACAGCTTTTATGGAAAACATCTAGCTGGCGTATATGGTACCTGTATGGAGTCCACGACTCTGAGCCATACAAAAGGATGGCAAGTACAACAGCTCTGTAAACCCGAATTTTCGTATCCAGTCGAATACCCCGCTCATTCCACAAGCGATGGCGAATTTACCGAAAGCACTGGTAGCCTTAGCAATCCGATGCATGATTTCATCATCTATAGTTCCCCTGTAGTTGACTTTGCTACCAATATATATATATATATATATATATGAAAGAATATACTCTGTAGGTGTGTTATATTTATAAAGTGCTTAATATCAGAGATAGGGCGTATGTAAATATAAAAGTGAACATTAAAGTCAACACTTAGAGGCGACAGGCTGTTTCATGCTAGATGCAATCGTCAGGTCTGTATGGAGTTTTTCACAAAAAATGGTTTTAATCATAGAACAATATTATTCTAATTAATTTTATGATAATTCTTATTTTATTTGACATTTGTAAGTATTGTTAGGTATATATGATTATATTTGACATCCTTATGGGGTCGCAATGGCCGAATATTTGTGTCCAATCGTATGTATGTGGCGAGTAGTCATTTCGTATCTGAAATCGACCAATGAAACGGCAATTTTTCGAAGATTTTTTTCTAACCGTGCATAATACGCATCCCTAAATTTGCTTGTTATTTTTTACAAAAAAGCGTATTACACATGGGGAATTATGGTATATATATATATATATATATATATATATATATATATATATATATATATATATATATATGAAGAAATATACTCTTAAGGTGTGCTATATTTATTGGATAAAGTGCTCAATATCAGAGATAGAGCATGTGTAAATATAAAAGTGGCCTGACGATTGCGTCTAGCATGAAACAGCTGTATATATATATATATATATATATATATATATATATATATATAGATAGATAGATAGATAGATAGATAGATAGATAGATAACTAGACTCGTTTTGAAAAACCTCGAATTTTTGATTTGCTAATAATCAAATCAATCTCGAGGAAAAAAGGTTTTAAAAGAAAGAGCTACAAACATGAACTTCTGCCGACAAAGATGCAGGTTTGAAGCCCAAAAAAAACCTGATACGAGTAAACAACTAACTAACAAAAGTGCTCAATACAACCGTAGAGCAGACCTAGATACACCTAGTGAGTTAGATAAACCTGTTTAGGTTTCATTTAAAACGGATCGTCAGGGAAATTAAGGCCTTACTTTCCCTGACGATCCGTTTAGGTGAAACCTAGGTAGGTTTGTCTTGCTCACTGGGTCTATCTATTATCTATCTATCTATCTATCTATCTATATATATATATATATATATATATATATATATATATACGCGTATGTTAAGACAGGGTGGGTATGTCACATAAAAGAGCAAAAGAAAGTTTATTTGTGTATAGTTCATAGTGCCATAAACTGAAAATATTTTCTGAACCCTGCCAATCTTCATTTAGTCTATGAGTTTTTTCTTCTTTTACCCATAATATCTCCAGGGTTGACTGTCAAATTTCTGTCTATGAGTAAACAACCACCCTCTACGCTGCAAATGTTAAGAAATATCTTGTATATTTTTGACAAAAAACTCCCGCGCCTCCGAGCGCTATTTTGCTACGCAATGTAAAATTGGTCGGTGATCGAGTAAAGATACATTTCTTGAGCTGGACAGAATTTTCTTTTCTCAAAGAAGACGATCAAATTCAGATACCATTTGTGACCACTTCAGGTCGCAGATAAGCTGCCTTCACCAAAAAAAAAAAAATATTTGTTCCGTATTTGTGTTTAAAAGCATGAAAAGATAAATGCATAAGAACAGACGCAGATAGATAGATAGATAGATAGATAGATAGATAGATAGATAGATAGATATTAGGTTGGTGCAAAATAATGACGTAATAATGTCGTTTTTGACGTGAAAAAATACGTCAAATAACGACATTATTACGTCATTATTTTTGCACCAACCTAATAGATAGATAGAAGCCGATTGAGATAGATAGATACGAACAGACTTAGATAGATAGATAGATAGATAGATAGATAGATAGATAGATAGATAGATAGATAGATAGAAGGCGCTTGAGATAGATAGATAGATAGATAGATAGATAGATAGATAGATAGATAGATAAAACCGATTGAGATAGATAGATTTATAGAAGCGGATTGAGAAAGATAGATAGAGATAAAGCCGATTGAGATAGATTTATAGAAGCCGATTGAGATAGATAGATAGATAAAGCCGATTGAGAAAGATAGATAGATAGATAAATAGAAGACAACTGAGATGGATTGATGGAAAGATATATATAAAGATAGAAGCCGACTGAAATAGATAGAGAGTATGACAAATTGAAAAAATTCGTTCAGAAAATAAAATATATTCCTTCAAAATTTGGAAACTACCAGCATTTCTCGTTTCGTGGATATCTGTAGATGTAGCAACGTCAAAAAGCACAGTCCTATGAAATCCTAACGTATGAAACACGTCACAAAAACTTTTATCCAATTTGATATAATATTTTTCTAATTAGTGCGCAGACGCCGATGAAATATTAAACTGAAGAAAGCCGAAAATGAAACAAAACAATGGCGTGAATATACACAAAACACACTCTTTGAAAACGATGGTCGCATCATTCAAAATTACTGTGAAAAAAAAATCAATATAAAATAAAAAATAAATATGTACTTTGGCAAATTTATCGATTACATTAAACAACTAGATTGTAAAATAATAATTGACAGAATTTGTCAAAATTATTCAACCAAATATATTTGGAAGAATTACATCATATATATATATATATATATATATATATATAGAAAGAGAGAGAGAGAGAGAGAGAAAGAGAGAAATAACAAAAATAAAAAAACAAACAATTCATTGAGTTTAGAAGAATCCTCAACAGAATGAAGAAAGCAGTGGACGGCCGTTTCTTCCTATATTTGGGACTCATCAGCAGTGCCCATCCACTGCCGAGATTCGAACTAGGACCGTTACGATACGACGCCCGCACACGCACACACACACACACACATATATATATATATATATATAAATATATATGTATATAAGTTACAAATAAGTGTTCGTACATATAAATATAATCACTCATATATATATATATATATATATATATATTTGGTTGCATTGATGTGAGTTTGTGACCCTGGGTTTGTCTGACGATCGCTAAAGCGTGAAACCCAGGGTCCCAAACTCAGATCAATCCATCCAAATATGTTAGCTCTATCTCTGATATTGAGCGCTTTTAATAATTATTCATATGTTTTATGTTCGATACGAACATACAACATATAAATAATAATATATATAATATATTACATATATATATATATACATATATATATATATATATATATATATATATATATATATATATATATATATATATATGCAAATTTCAAGAGGATAGACTCAGGTAGAGCCCAATGTACAGAGCAAGAATATAATATAAATAGTTTCAAACATAATATTCCATGCTTATAATTTATCACACTTGTAGGTCTGATGAATTGGATCATGATTACGATTCCAATGTAATAAATTATAACCATGAAATATTCGTATTTGAGCGTTTATATATATATATATATATATATATATATATATATATATATATATATATATATATATATATAGTACAGTATTTACATTAGTCGGACTACTGTCCTCATCTTTGTCGTCGCCATATTTGTCACAACGTTTCGGCCGTTGTACGCTCCGGTCTTCTTCAGGTGGTTGGAATTTCGAACTGAACCCTTTATTTCGATGACTGGGGTAGACTGTTCTAGTTCCACGTGCCATGTTTGATGGATGTCAGTTATCAGTTATCAGTTATCTCCTGCTAATTTTCCCTCTGAAAGTTCTCCACTGCCTTAACCAGGTATTGAACTCACCTTCTTTGGGTTTGTCACTGGATCTAACCAACGCCTTTATCCACTGTGTGTCCTTGAGGACATCTGGGTATGAACTTCTGAGTATTATAAACCTAATGTTTTCAGCATCATTTTTTTACCAGTGCTCATATTGCAATTTTGCTGTTATCATTGCATGTCTTTACCAGAGTTCATATTGAAACTTTGTTATCATTGCTTTTTCACCTGCACTCCTTATTACTGGTTCCCATATTGTATTTATTTCTATGCTTGGTCGGCTCAGGAGATTTTTGTGGCCTAGCATATATATATATATATCCTCTTGGGGAATTATATTCATCAGTGCTCTATATGGCATAAACAGATTTCACAGAAAAAAAAAACCCCAAAAAAACGTATAAAGTCTCTCCTGGGAATTTCTTTTCAGGTTCTGTCTTCCTAACCCAAGATGATTATTCAGGTTTTATTTTTATTATTCTTATTGCTTATTGATTTGTCGACCTCTCACCAACAAATCGGACGGCGAAAAAAAAAATTCTTTTTCAAGATGGCCACCTAGAATTTTTTGCCTGACGGACTCAACATTTTCTTGTACCGTCCAACCTGAAAACTCGGCAGGAACCTTAAAGATTCATCAAAACTTGTTATGCACAAATCCATTTATATATATATATATATATATATATTTATATATATATATATATATAGCGATAAACATAATACCTTACATTAAGATTATTTACTTTTATTTCTAATGAAATAGAAATAAAAATAAATTTTATATTTGCAGCACTTAAAATTGCTTCGGCAATGAAAACTCAAAGCTATGCAATTAATGTAAGATATTATGTATATTTATATATATATATATATATATATATATATATATATATATATATATATATATATATATATATTGCGTGTATTTAGGCAGTATTTTTCATTGATGCATGTTTCATTAAATTTATATAGACAAGTGTCTATTTATTTTATGTAAATTCTTTTTTTCATAACGTCTGATAAGCTTAATAACATTATCATTAAACGAAGAAAGAAAATCACAATATTGATACATATTTTTTAATCCAATCTAAGCTTTCGGCTTACATAAGCCATTATCAAAGATGCTAATTACTGTACAATATATTAAACAATACACGGACAAAACAGTGATGATAGTCTGTTTCTGTTTACATGCAAGATTTCCAAGCAACGATAAACACGTGCATATAAGACGCTGTAAGCGAAAATCGCACCGCAGCTTATGACGTCACACATTACCACGCGAGAGTAAATTCGAGAAGTATTAAGTATGGGAAGACGTTGGTATAAACCAATGGCTTCTGTTACTAATTATAGACATTTAAGAGATTAGTTTATTTGTTTTATATATATATATATATATATATATATATATATATATATATATATATATATATATACTAAATAGCTGTGTTACTTTTTACATTGGGAACTGTTTTATATATATATATATATATATATATATATATATATATATATATATATTAATTAATTATATCTGTTACTTCAATACCTGGCAACAGCAGTGTTGAACAAGAACTTGGTGACTTGGTTTCCCAAATGGAATTAATTGAAACTTAGATGTCAAGAAAAGGCATGGTACATAAAACTAGAACAATCTACCGCCGTGGAGTAAATAAAGGATTTGATTCGAAATGCCAACGTATATCATCTGAAGAAGTCCGGAGCGTACAACGGCCGAAACTTTGTGAATATGACCATAAAGATTAGCACAACACCCTGAACAATGCATATAGTGTAAATTGTTTCAAGACCTCATCTCAGAAATATAGACACGTCCTGAAGTTGGCCATACCGTACAACGGCCGAAACGTCGTGAATATCTCAATAAGGACGAGGTCAGCAGTCACATCAACGTTTTACAGTATATCAATCTCAATGGGACATTTTTGTTTTATCAAAAATCTATTTCTGGTCATATTTTTTCTCAAAAATCGATAGCTGTATTAAAAAATATATTGCTAGTAATATTTTATTTTAAAAAGACGTATTGCTGGAATTAGTGTTTTTCTTCAAAAATCTATTTCTGGTTAATAAGTTTTTTCAAAGTATTTCTGGCATTAAAACCTATTTTTACACTTTCATAATGCTTTTTACTTCAGTTTCGAGGTTAACTATTTGCCCATAGCTGGTACCCTAACAGGTGCTACCACCCCAGGTTAGGCTGGACCTGGGAACACCAGCAATTAAGAGGTGTTTCCACGCTCCTCAAAGCCTCTTGAGCAGAGGCCTTGCTGTTGGATGTAGTTTATTGTCATACCCAGGACGGGGATAGATTTGTAAATGTGCAAGATAGATTTTTTGGAGAAAAGCCACCTGGCACGACAGCGTGACGTAATTTTATCTACAGTAGGTGCAGCTATTGATTCAATGTAATCGTTGGACATTAAGTCAGTTGAAAAACTGAGGCAAAGAAGTCGCAATGTATTGCTCTTCAGGTGTCTATCATCAGGCATGCTAATATATATCTATATATAGAGCATACATAATGTCTTCAAAACTAAAGACTACTCATTGGCAAATACATAAATAAAGAATAAGGGTACTGATATATATATATATATATATATATATATATATATATATATATATTTGTAGGTCTGATGAATTGGATCGTGATTACGATTACTATGAAATAAATTATAACCATGAAATATTGGTGTTTGAGTCTTTTTATATATATATATATATATATATATATATATATATGTGTGTGTGTGTGTGTGTGTGTGTGTGTGTGTGTGTGTGTGTGTGTATAACTTTTTGTTAAAATGAACGAAGACTATTTTATAATATCTAATGGAGCTGAACATTATTTTTATGTTTAGATGCATTTAAACTGATCAAATTTTATTTCAGAGAAGAATAAAATTAAATTTTGTTTGATTAAAACCCTGCTAACATGGAAGTACCCAAGAATCATTTGAGGCACATAATGCTTTATGAGTTCAAGAAAGGAAACTCAGCAGCCGAAGTGGCTAGAAACATTCACTCAGTTTATGGAGAGGAATGTGTGAATGAAAGAACTTGCAGAAGATGGTTTGCAAAATTCAGAGGTGGAGATTTCACCCTTGAACATGAAGATCGAACCGGACGTCAAGTTGTGTTTGATGAAAAGCTTCTTGAAGCAGTCCTTGAAGAAAATCTTGCTTTATCAGTTGAGGAATTGGCAGTGGTTCTCAGTTCAAACCATACAACTGTTCATCGTCATCTTCAACAACTTGGAAAAGTTCCTAAACTTAGAAAATGGGTGAAAAGAACCTCAAATCCCGAGTTGACATCTGCTCTTTTCTCCATTCTCGCCAACTTGTTTCACCTTTTTGGATAGACTTGTGACTGGCGACGAAAAATTGATCTTTTATCGGAATGTTAAGCGTCGTAGACAGTGGCTTGATAAAGGGGAAGGACCCCAGTCACAGCGAGAAGGGAACTTCATGGGCAAAAGGTTCTTCTTTCAATCTGGTGGGATCGCCAAGGAATAATCCACTTTGAATTCTTACCACCTAATGCAACAATTAATGCTCAAATATACTGTCAGCAATTAGAGCGTTTGAACCAAGCTTTGAGGAAAAAAAGACCTGCTCTCGTGAATCGAAAAGGGGTGATGTTTCATCAGGACAATGCGCGATCCCACACAGCAAGAATCACGTCACAAAAGATCGAAGAACTTGGTTGGGAGAAAATTCCTCATCCACCTTATTCTCCCGATCTTGCTCCTTCAGACTACCATTTGTTTCGTAGCTTACAGAATTATTTAGAAGAAACAGCTTTTGTAACACAGGAAGAGGTTAAAACTGACATTTGTGAGTTCTTCGAATCAAAGCGAAAAGAATTTTACAGTAATGGAATTAGTAAGCTTGTTAATAGATGGAAGAAAGTCATAGATAATCAGGGAAAATACATTGTTGATTGAATCTGTAATTATAACATTTGGTCACTTGTTTTCTTTATTCAAAATTCGGACAGAAATTATGGGATGACCTGATATATAAAATAATAATAATAATCATATAAATATCAGTAAGTATACTCGTCCGGAAATACCTTAGGTGTTTTGGCTTCTAAATGAACAAACCAATGGCCAAGGCAAAAATAAGGAATAAAAAAAAGAAAGAACTAAGAACATGTAATTCAGGAGAAAATAATTGACCAGAATCCAAGCTCAGAGTCCAAAGAAAAAAAAACTCCAACACGAGTAAAGTAAAAATAACTAAGCAAAGTGCTCAATAGACTAAAGAGATCAAATCTAACTACGAACCTAGAGAGCCAGGCAAACCTACCTTAGTTTCACCTACGCGGATCATCAGGGTACGCTGCCCAAATAAACAATATATATATATATATATATAAATGTATATATATATATATATATATATATATATATATATATATTGTGTATTTGGGCAGCAATCCCTCTATTATACATGTTTCGTTAAAGACGGCTGACAAGGTACTGCGATTAAGCTTTTTATTTAATTTTTCTTGCATTCGTACAAATGTTTTCTTTTCTGGACACAAAGTCTGAAAAACTATCCAAAATTTCAGCATATCCAAGCGCTTTCGGCTATTCTTTTACCCATTATCAAATTATTTTTTGTTTTTAATTGTCACTGTCTGGGGCTTTTTGAAATTTTGGCTTTTTGAAACGGAAATTGTGAAGAGTGGCGCTATATCGAGTTTAATTGGTTACTTCATCGTCCCAGAGGCCCGTTGGTACATTTGGCATGACCCTTTATCGTATCGTAACGGTCCGGGTTCGATTCTTGGTAGTGGATGCGCACTGCTGATGAGTCCCAATTAGAGAACGAAACGGCCGTCCACTGCTTTCCGCATTCTGTTGAGGTTTCTTCTAGACGGGATGAATTACTTAATTATAATTATTTCAAATCCTCCTAATTATTTCTCTCGCCTTGGGGATAGTAGTCATAGCTCGTGGAGGCACAGTCCTATGGGTAAAAGAGAAACTCGGATGAGTTCACCGCAGAATATGTGATCGAGTGGCGATATATCGAGTCTAATTCGCTACCTCTGTGTCACCGAGGCCCGTTGGTAAGGTTGGTATGACGTTTTCCCTGATATCGTAACTGTCCGGGTTTCCATTCTCATTCTTCACTCGATGAATTACTTAATTATATCAAATCATTCTAATTTCTATCACTTATATATAATATATATATATATAAAGTAATTCATAGTCGAGAAGAAGCCTCAACAGAATGCAGAAAGCACTGGACAGCCGCTTCGTCCTATATTTGGGACTCATCAGCATTGCGCATCCACTACCGAGAATTGAAACCCGTACACTTACGATATCAGGCAAACCTCATAACAATGATTCCAACTGGCCTCGGTGATGAAGAGGTACCGAATCAGACTCCCAAATATCGGACGAAACGGCCGTCCAGTGCTTTCCACATTCTGTTGAGGTTTCTTCTAGACTCGATGAATTACTTAATTATAATTATTTCAAATCCTCCTAATTATTTCTATCACTTGTATATCCTTGCTTGAATCGGCTTCTAATGCTCTGGGTGGAGCGACCCGGGGGTAGTAGTCGTGGCTCTTTGGGGTACAGTGCTATGGGTAAAAGAGAAAACTTGGTTGAGATCCACCACGGAATATATGATCGAGCGGCGCTATATCGAGTCTAATTCTCTACTGTAGTACAGTTGGTATGGCGTTTGCCTGATAACGTAACTGTCCGGATTTCAATTCTGGTTAGTGGATGCGCACTGCCGATGAGTCCCAAATATAGGACGAAACGGCCGTCCAGTGCTTTCTACATTCTGTTGAGGATTCTTCTAGACTCAATGAATTGCTATAATGATTTGTCTAAATCCCAAAAATTCTATGACTTGTATATCCTTAATTTTGATTATTTCAAATCCTCCGAATTATTTCTATCACTTGTATATCCGTGCTTGAACCGGCTTCTACTTCTCAGCATTGGATGCCCACTGCAGATGAGTCCCATATATAGGACGAAACAGTCGTCCAGTACTTTCTGCATTCTGTTGAGGTTTCTTCTAGACTAGCTGAATTAGTTAATGATGATTATCGCAAATCCTCCTAATAATTTCTATCACTTGTATATATAATGCTCTGGATGGAGCGGCTTGGTGATAGTAGTCGTAGCTCATGGGGGCACGGTCCTATGGGTGAAAGAGAAATCGGATGAGTTCCACCACGGAATATGAAAGCAAGCGGCGTTATATGGAGTCTAATTCGCTACCTCTTCGCCACCGAGGCCCGTTGGTACAGTTGGTATGACGTTTGCCTGATAACGTAACTAGGTTTCAATTCTCGTTAGTGGATGCGCACTGCTGATGAGTCCCAAATATAGGATGAAACGGCCGTCCAGTGCTTTCTTCATTCTGTTGAGGTTTCTATCAGACTCGATGAATTGTGTGTGTGTATTCTAAGCACTATCATGTTATTGAGTGTTGCCGTTATTGAGTTATTATTATTGCTTTCATATTTTTAATCATTTTTACGTGTGCTTCAGGCTACTATACATTTATTTTTTATTAGTATGTTGCAGCTGTAGTTTCTTAGGTGTCCGTGAGTGTTTAAATGAGTTCTAATTGAGCTATGGTCAGACAGGTGTAACGTGAGTTGTCCAAATATATATATATATATATATATATATATATATATATATATATATATATATATATATATATTACAATGAATCATTCATACAAAAAAGTAGATTTGGAGGGTGAAGTCGCAACGCTAAGGTTGAATTATTTTGAAAATTTAATTGAGTGCGTTTTTTTTTATTAATATGGCAATTTGAGAATTTTTTTGTTGTAGGATTTGTATCAGTCAATGTGGCATGAACTAAATTATACAATAAATAGAGTAATGTCTCAGTTGTTATTCCGTAAATTTGCTCGTCGAATCAGTTCATTTTAAATCAAATATGTGGTGCAGTTGAATTTATATTACAAAGCAATCATTCATACAAAAAGTAAATTAGTAAAGTTAATGATATAAATGGCGAAATCCCTTCGCAAATAGAATTTAGAGATGCATTAACCTATCAATCACTCGATGAATGCTATAATCCTTGTTTTTTAAAATTATAAGCTGTATAAGTTTTTTTAAGTACTTTCGACTGTACATTCAGTCATCTTCAGGCATGGAAATTCTTTTCTTTTTGGTAAAATTCAGATAGAATTCGAGATGAATACACCTTTAAAATTTCGTTAGCGAAGGTATTTTGCCATTTTATATAATTTTACTAATCTACTTTTTATATGAATGATTAATTGTAATATAAATTGAACTGCACCATATATATATATATATATATGTATATATATATATTACATGAATCATTCATACAAAACAGATATAGAAGTTAATGATTTAAATGGCCATTTAAATCATTAACTTCTATATCTGTTTTTTGTATGAATGATTCATGTAATGTAAATTGAACTGCACCACATCCTTGATATATATATATATATATATATATATATATATATATATATTATATATATATATATATATATATATATATATATTTTTTTAATATATTAAATAATATTATTTTTAACCATTTTTATCTTTGTATATTTGTTCCTTAAGTTATAATTTAATAACTGGTTAGCATTTATTTAATGATACTTTAAGTCTTAAATATTTATTGGTTGTGGTATCTGATTGTCTAGGTCATTGTCTGTGGATGTGTATGTATCTATCGGTGTCTATGTGTATGTAGAGTGTATTCACATTTAATTTGTGTGTGTGTATAGGTGTTGGTTTCCCCTGTTGTTTTTTTCATAAAGGGTTGTAGAGATGTTCCTGTCTCGACGCCCTTTTTTTTCTTTCTTTTTTTTTTTTATATATATATATATATATATATATATATATATATATATATATAAATATGTCTGGGTGCTTATGTATTATGATCTGATTGTGTTTTTGTTGTTTTGCGCGTGAGTTTAAGACAACATTCACACACTTTAGAATAAAATATATATATATACATGTATGTCAAATGACCGGATATATTGTAGGGTCTTGTCGAACGTAATTTCAACGAAGAAATAAATTGAATAACATGTATTTTTTCCTTTCTCAATAATTTTGTAGTTTTAAACTTATAGTGATTAAAATTGGATTTTAAAATTGCCAGTTTTTAGTTTTAATATTAAATTTTATCATATAATTTTATAATTATTGGTTAGTATAAATTATTTTTAATATTACCCGTATCTTTAAGATATGAATAGCTATTATAACATGATTTCGTTGTCAAGCTTTTGAATCTTTCTATACTTGGTTTTTGATTGGTTATTCTAGCTTTTGTAACAATGTTTCCCCCTGATGTAGGATCGTTAATTAATCTGAAACTTTTAAAACCATTTATTTTATCTTTAACATCATCACTTGATAAGACACAGAGTGTGTTGAAACAAAATGGCTATTTTTGTAGTGATTTTATAACATACTTATGTTATCATTTTTTTTTATAAATAATAATAATAATATATATATATATATATATATATATATATATATTTAAAAATAAATTGAACAACACCTCACTTCATTTCATGCACCTTTTGTATTATTTTATTTTTGGACTATTTAGCAACGTTCCTCCAATGTGACATCTGTGTATTTTATAAAAATATATATATATACATTGTGCCCGATGAGCTGGAAAACCAGAGAAACTGAAGTTGCACACTGAAACGTAGGTAAATTATATATATATATATATATATATATATATATATATATATGTGTGTGTGTGTGTGTGTGTGTGTGTATTTATTATATATATATATATATATATATATATATATATAGAGAGAGAGAGAGAGAGAGAGGAGTGAGTGAGAGAGAAAGAGATAGGGAGGGAGAGAGAGCTACTGGGAATTGGAATGGTAAGTTACGATTTTTTCAAATCTTGAAAGCCTTAAAGAATTGTAAAAACAATGAATCGACAAGTTTTCCGTTGTCGGAAACTTTGTAAACATTCAAGATTCAGCCATGTCAAGGTGACATTCCTCTCCCGTCGACTGGCTTCCACCGTCTTTGTGTACAGAGTGTGAAAAGGTGGGCTTTGTTGGCGACCCGACCGCCTGTGTCCTTCCGTAGACGAGGTTTCAACCAATGTTTTCCCCTTTTCCTCACTGCTTTGGTCATGAATTGCATCTCGCTTCATTTAAAGCGATCAATGTTATCTTCCTTTACCGGCCAGTCTTCAATGGACCTCCGCAAAGGCGCATTCGCTTCAAAAGAGCATATCCTCTTCTTTGGCGTCTTTCAAGCTACGTGGGGCTTTGAAGTAAATTCGACAAGCAGGTGACGCCTGCAACGATTAGACTCTTAGCTTCCCCCGTATGCAATTGATACTCTCCGCTCCATATTCTTTCTTTCTCTTTCTCTTTCTCTTTTTTCTTTCTCTCTCTCTCACTTCTAGTTTGTTCTCGCTTTCATCTGTGTTTTGGACGAGATCGATAAATCCTGCAATGGTCGATTTTATCGAGCAAACGCCGTACCCGGCTGTTTGAATCCTCAATTCAAGAATGACTTTAAACAGTGAAGGTGAAATTTTCAACAAAACGAAAGACGTTTTTGAATAGGTGCCCTCCATAGATTCGCTAAAAATGGGCGTACCATGATGAAAACAAAAAAAAACAAACTTAAAGATAAACTTTCATCGTCAAAAATCTTATTATTATGAGGAAAGACAAAAGGATTGTTTTATTATTAAATTATATTTTTCTACTCTTTTTAGAATGTACGAAATTTAAGTTAAATATGTTGTTTTCCTTGAGTCAGTGGCGGCTCCAAAAATTCGTGAAAAGCTCATTGATTTGGAAATTCTTTCAAAAATCAAATAATTGTCGGATTGTAATGAAACATCCAGTAATTATTCACAAATGAATAAAATTCATTTTAGAAACGTCCTTTGTTTAGAATATTTTTATATATGTTACTCCTCGCTTATTTAATTTATGAAATTTGGAGGAATTAATTTTCGTATCGTTTAATGTTTATATTAATTATACAAAGAACTCATCAGTTTTTATTCATTTTGGCAAAACAGGATCTCCAGTTCCAGAAAATCTGCTCTTAATCGTAAAATAAAAATACGATAAAACTAAGACATTATTCAATTAAAAAATCTTTTAATTGCTTTTATGACTAAGATATATTATGGATACTATTGCCTTAAAGAGTTAGAGTGACAGGTTAATTTGCAGTGTAACACCCACAAACGTTTGGATTCATTCGCGTGCGGCAGCAATATACTGGCGTTGGGTAATATACACTCATCCTGATAATTGCGTACGCAGCGCACAATGTAGCGTGTGTACGTAAATAGTTCTCTTGCGTAGTAATTGAGAAAAGTGAGAAGAGTAAGATCAGTTAAGAAAAAGGACGTTAACTACATTCTTCCGCGCTTAGCTTTCCGCAGCGAATATTTGCAAACAATGCCAATAATGGCTGCCGTCCACGACGCGAATGAATCCGAACTTTTACTGTCGATAACTCCAAAACGATAGAATTTATCAAATTTATCAAACCAGATTCGAATGGAGACTGTACAATTTCACATAAATGTAAGTATTCTGGAATTTTTTAGGCAAACTGAGCGTGGGTTCTAAACTGCAAATTAACCGAGAGACAATCGCTAGATACTTACTGCTTTTATTTAGTCTGGCATAAGGCCAAAATTGTGGTTACCACGTTTACTCACCACTACCGGACGAAGCATTTGAAAAAATAAACAGTTTTGAAACTGTAATTGTGTTTAGAAAATCGTTACAGTAATAGATATATATTTGAAAGCAATTGCTGGATGTTTTTAAAAAAAATCCGACATCTTACTTATTATAAAACGCAGATTGTGTGTGTGTGTGTGTGTGTGTGTGTGTGTGTGTGTGTGTGTGTACGTTTATATATTGGATCGGATTTCCTACATTTTTCAACCGATTTCAACTGAACTTCACAGGACTACGTAAAATTACCTTGTGGTGGTTCTGATAGCGCCAAAAATTGGAAAAACACAATTGTTTTTTGCACGAAATCAATTTGAAAACACGATTAAGAGGCATTAATGAAAGGGGGACAACCATATCGAGTTATACTTATTAATATCGAGTTATCGAGTTATACTTATTATAAAACCCAGGTTGTTTGTTTGTTTGTTTGTGTGTGTGTGTGTGTGTGTGTGTGTGTGTGTGTTCGTTTATATATGGGATCGGATTTCCTACATTTTTCAACCGATTACAACAAAACTTCACTTTTTTTGGCAGGTAGTGTTTCTTATTGTCTTGCACACTTTTTTCTTTATTTTTACATTCAGAATGCTTTAAAAATTCCATTTACAAGACAATTGTTTATAATAAAATTCTATTTAATCTCATAACGATTGAAAACAATGTTTTTGTTTGAGTTTGGGTTTGACCAATTCGTAAAAAAAAAAAAAAATAATAATTAAGACATGCGTGTCTGTCAACCTTAAACAATAATCTTTGTCAATTTTATTTTTCAGTCTTTATGATGGTCGATACTTGATCTATCTCTTACTGTTACATCCCTGGGCAACGCCGGGCTCTACTGCTAGTTATTTATGTAGCTATACATTATATATTTAGTGGGTCCGCGTGTTTGAGAAGATATTTTTGTATTTGTATTGTTTTTTTTTTTTTTTTTTTTTTTGTATGCATTGAAATTAAGATCTACTGTCATCGAAACGGAAAGTTTCATTAACAAGAATATCTCCAGACAAGAAACAGATCTATATATTGTCTTTATCGTTTGCGAGGCCTGACGTGTTTTTACCATTCAGCTATGTGGTGCCACTGTGGGCTTAGCTATATTAAAGAATACTCTTCTTTCTTTGAGAAGAAGAAGAAAAAAAGAAAGATGAAAAAAGAAAGAAAAAGAAGAAAGAAAGAAAGAAGTAAAAGAAGAAAAAAGAAAGAAAAAAGGAAAAGGATATGGAAAGAAAGAGGAAAGAAAGAAAGAAGAAAAAGTAGAATGAAGAGAAAAGAATAAAGAAAAAGTAGAAGGAGAAGGAAAGAAAGACAGAAGAGGAAAAGAAGAAAGATGAAAATGAAAGAGAAAAAGAAAAAAAAAGAAGAAAACAGTAAGAACGAAGAAGAAAAATGAAGAAAGAAAGAATGGAAGCAAAGAAGAAGAAGAAGACGAACGAACGAGAGAAGAAAAAGAAGAGGAGAAAAAGAGAAGAAGAAAAAAGAAAGAAAGAAAAAAGAAAGAAAGAAAGAAAGAAGAGGCAAGAAAGAAAGAAAGAAAGACAAGCAGAAAAAGAAAGCAAGAAGAAAGAAACAAATAGAAAAAATAAGAAGAATAAATAAATAAATAAATAAAGGAAGAATAAGAAGAAATAAAGGAATGAAGAAGAAAGAAGAAAGGAAGAAAGAAAAACAACGAATATGAAGAAATCCAAGAAAGAAAGAAAGAAAGAAAGAAAGAAAGAAAGAAAGAAAGAAAGAATACAATACAATACATCCTAACTGCAAAGAGAAAACAAAAATGCCGCAAAACCAATCTTACTTAAAATACGGGGGTGGAGAATAGAAGGAAAAAAAAAACTCGGCCCAGCAAATGACCAATCAGAGGCAACAATCCTGGCCAGACCAAACACTTACCGATCAATGGCAAGCGGACTCCGATCTAAAACCGGAAACGGAAGGATACATAATTGTTGTTCAGGATCAGTGCCTTCTATCCAGGAACAATCAATGGAATGTCCCGGGACATAGCAGCAGCCTATCCTTCTCTGTATGTGGAAACCAGCTGGAGACAATTGACCACAACTAACCATATAATATCTGGGTTTGACCGACTGGCACCGACAGAGTTCTTGGAACGAATTACTGAATATAACGCGAATTCAGCCTCCCTCGTAAAAAGAATTGGTTGCAAGGTGACCTACCGCACGATGTACAGAATGATGAGGTCAACTTCATCTGGAATTTCAGCCTTCAGACTAAAACTCTTGGCAGATCGGTCATGCATAATTGCGAAAAATCATGTTGAAAATACATGCCTGCTCATAGATGTTTTTCCCCAGACATAACGAAATAGAAGAACGTTAAGATATAAAATGGCAGAATGTGACTTCTTCTTCTATATGACGTATTACTTAAGGACGTAGAAGATCATGTCTCTCCACAGCTTCCTGCACTTTGTAGCCCTTATAAATTTTGTGTTTTTATTATTTCTCCCAAACCCTGTTCGCCATCCATTTAGTCAAGTTCACACTTCTTCTATGTGCTGTCTCTTCAGGCGTTGACGATCATGGCTCTCCACAATTTCCTGTCATTTTTAGCTTATAATTAATTTAGTCTTTTTGTTATCTCACCTAAAACTTGTCCGCCATACATTTACTCAAGATCATTTTTCTTCTTCAATGTTCCGTGCACCTTCAGAACGTTGACGATCATGGCTCTCCACGATTTCCTGGCCTTTGTAGATTTTAATAAATTTTAACTTTTTGTTATTTCTCCCAAACTCTGTTCCGCCATCCATTTACTCAAGCTCATTCTTCTTCTTCTATGTGACGTGTCACTTCAGGCCATAGAAGATCATGGCTCTCCACAATTTCCTCTATATCGTAACTCTTGATAAATTTTGATTTTTGTTATTTCTCCCAAACCATGTTCCGCCATCTATTTACTCTAGCTCATTGTTGTACTTCTTTTATATGCCATGTCCCTTCAGGCCATAGAAGATCATGGCTCTCCACAATTTCCTCTATGTTATAGCTCTTTATAAATTTTAAATATCTTAAGGCACTGTTGCTAATGGGGCTTTTGGGAAGGTATCAAGGACTAGAATCCTGACAGCCATAAAATATATTGCAAAAATAAAAGACGTTGACGATCATGGCTCTCCACAATTTCCTGGCCAAATAAATTTTGTCTTTTTGTTATTTCACCTAAAACTTTTCCGCCATCCATTTACTCAAGCTTATTTTTTTTCTTTTATGTACCGTTAACTTTCAGGACGTTGACGATCATGGCTCTCCACGATTTCTTGTCCTTTGTAGCTCTTAATATATTTTAACTTTTTCTTATCTCTTTTAACCTTGTTCTGCCATGGAATTATTCAATTTCACTAAATAGGTCATACCTTGCTTTCCCGTCTCCTTCTTACCTCTAATCTGTCCAATGTGTATCATATTTTCCGAGCCTTTTTCCCTCATTATACGCCCTAGAAACCTTAACTGTCTCCTACTGATGGCATAAGTGTACTTTTTGATTCCATTTTCTCCTATTCTCAACATCCTTCTGTAGAACCACATGTCTGTTGCTTTGACGTTCTTTATCGATGAGGAGAATGTCGAGAATTCACCATCATATAACAGGAGTGATGTTACATAACATTTCAATATTCTTATGATATTTTTCTGTTTCTTATTATTCTGCTTAGCTTTTGGAAGTCATCTTTTAATATACCAGTGACGCTTCGGATTCGAATGTCTCGCTTTCTAGGCTCTGTTAAAACACTTCCCAGATATTTAAATTGATATTAAACAAATATTAAATTTCGAGATGTATAGTAGGAGCAGTTGACAATATATGACATGACTATATATATATATATATGTTTAAAAATATGATTCCTTCGCTACATAAGAGTTCTCATGTTTCAAAAACGAGAGCCGAAACCATCCAAGTAATTATTAAAATTAAGTTGAATTGAGGTGTTTAGTTCCGTTTCATCTTCAAGCGAAATTTTAGGAATAAGCTATCTCTCGATTTACGTGTGTTTTTAGGCATGGTCCGTTACAAAATTCGTTATTGTGGGAGTGGCTAGACTATTTTTATCCGTTAAGTGGTCAGAGAGTTAATTCTTATCAATAGATTCATCATCTTCTGAGAGGTTTTGCTAAGGTTGGGTAGGGTATCTATTTCAAGGCTAATGTTTGCGGTCACCCTTTAGTTGGTTCCTAGTGAGGGATATTTTTATGGCGCGCCTACAAGTCGTTACGTGTCGGGAGGATTGTGTTTTATTATTGTCCATCTGATTATCTATTTATTTATTTGTTTATTCAAGTGGGTGTTTTGTATACAAACCGTATTGCACTGAATTTCAATTTGTTTTTTTTTTTGTTTTTTGATGACTACAGAAAGGGTTTTTCCTATTTAATGATTTGGCTAAGCTTTTAAGAATTTTATTTAGCTATGGGATTTTTTAATTTTTTTATGCTAATTATTTAATGCGAAATTTTGTTGATGTCGGCAA
>CAHIKZ030001223.1:417500-425000 GCA_903632075.3 Acanthosepion pharaonis
TTGGAAAATTCTTTGATGAAGTTCAGAAACTGTAGGATCCAAGGGTAGTATGAGATATGGCAGTTATTATTATTATTATTATTATTTTTTTTTTTTTTATCATCATTATATTTACATTTCTGCTATGATTACTTTTCCTACCAAATCCGTGGGAAGACCTAAGGCAGGCAGGGCGGTGTTGTTAAGGCGACATTTCATGATTTGATGTGTGTGCCGTATTAATCAAAACAATTTTTTGTATTTCTCTTAAGCTGGGATTTCCAAGGATTTTTTAAAATCAATATTTTTATTCTATTTCCTTAGATTTCTGATGTATACTCATTTCTTTCCGGCTCCCCACCAGGGACCTAAGGTCAGAAATATCATAATGACATTTTCCAATGCGAAATTATGAAAAAAAAAATTATTTTACATAGATAAAACCCTAATTACGCCCTGTCATTGTCTCAGATAAATAATGAACCATTCCGTTTTGGATTGCGAGGAGAGAGAGAAAAAATATATTGTATGTAAAATGTGTGTGATCTTTGTCTTTTTACAAAAATAGTCGGTGTTAAATATGAAACCATTTCTAACTTAAGATCTCTGGTTGGGACCCGGAAAGAAATGTATAATCAGAAATCAAAGGAGAAAATTATTATTATTATTATGATTATTATTATTATTATTATTATTTTCTTGGATTTCTGGCGTTTACACATTCCTTTCTGGGTCCCACCCAGGGACCTAAGGTTAGAAATGGCATCATGACACTTTTCACTGACAAAAAAAAAAATATTACATAGATAAAGCCCTTCGTAAAGTGTGGGATGTACTTGTTAGAACAATCTTTTGTATCTCCTTGAGGCATGGACTTCCAGGAATCCTTTCAATTAGTCTACTGCAATCTTTTCCAACAGGGATTGTTGATGTTCCCATATACCACATTTTCGAGATTTCTGTTTCAAGGTCCTTGTATTTTGACAACTTTTTGAATATCTTCAAAGGTACATTGCAGTCAGCAGGGACTGCCATATCAATAAGGAGGCATTTTTTTTGTTTGTGGTCTTTAATAACAATATCTGGGCGGTTGGCCTTGATTGTTCTGTCAGTGTGTATTGTGTAGTCCCATAGAATTGTAACAGGTCCTATCCCCGTAACCGGGTCTGGGTGGTGTTTATACCAGTTTCTTTCAGTTTCCTTCCCGTAGAAGTTGCAGGTTATTATTATTATTATTATTATTATTGTTATTTGTGTATGTTATGTTTCCTGCTTTGTATCCTGTAGAGCCGGGTCCAATCTATGGTTCTTAGGTCCTATAGGAGAATTGTCATTTAATTGATAGCACTTTACTTAGCATATAGGATGTTCCTAGTAGAACGATCTTCTGGGCAACTTGCATGTTGATATTACCTCGGACACTGTTAGTAAAAGTGTCCATTCCTTTTCTCACGAGGCCCAGTGTTCCGATTACTATTGGTACAGTCTCAGTCTTCATTCCCCACATCCTGTTAATCTCGATCTCCAGGTCCTTGTATTTGGACAATTTCCCAATAATTTTCATGGAAGTGTTTCTCTCAGATGTTACTGCTATGTCAATAATCATACACTTCCTTAATTTCTTGTCTTTTATATTATTATTATTATTATTATTATTATTAATCGATTTCTTCTATCGTCAAAGTAACTCCGAGGTCTGTGGGTAGACCTAAGTCAGGTAGTGGTGTGTTATGGCTACATTTCATGATTAGTTTTTCTAACACCCATAACATCACTAGCGTTACATGGACAAAGATCTTCTTAGTCTGTGGGCTGTACATTATTTTTAGTTCGTTTGATTTCTGGTGTGCATACATTTCTTTCCGGGTCCCGACCAGAGACCTAAGGTCAGAATTGGCATCATGTCATTTTCCACTGACCAATTAGACACAGACACACACATATTTTATATAAATAAAGCCCTTTGTAAGGTGTGGTCTGTACTCGTGAGAACATTTTTTTGTCTTTTTTTTAAGGCATGGGTGACCAGGAATCTCTTCAATGTGTCTACTGGAATCTTTTCCAACCAATCCGAGGACTTCAACTAGAACAGGGATTGTTGATGTTCCCATATGTCACATTTTTGAGATTTCGATTTCAAGGTCCTTGTATTTTGATAGCTTTTTGAAGATCTTCAAAGATACATTGCTGTCTGCACGGACTGCCATGTCAATAAGGAGGCATTTTTTTTTGTTTGCGTTCTCTAATAACGATGTCTGAGCGATTAGCTTGATTATTATTATTATTATTATTATTATTATTATTATTATTATTAGTTCGATTTCTGCTACGATCATATTATCTACCAAGTCTGCGGAAAGACCAAAGGCAAGTAGTGGTATATTGATATGTCGACATTTCATGATTTTTTTCTCTGACTCCCAAAACATCACTAGCATTACATGGACCATGTTCTTAGTGTGTGGGCCGTATTATCAGGATAATTTTTTGTATTTCTTTTAAGCTGGGATTTCCAGGGATTTTATTTAATGTATCGTTGTGTTCTTTTTTTATAATTCCAAGCACTCCTACTATGGTTGCTATTATTCTTGTTTTCAGTGTACACATTTTCTCTATTTCAATTTCCAGGTCTTTATACTTCGATAGTTTTTCAAATTTCTTGGTTTCTGTGTTAGAGTCCGCTGGGCAAGCCATATCAATTAGTAGACAAGTTATTTTTCTTTTCGATTTTTCGCAATTATGTCCGGCCTATTTGTTTTAATCTTCCTGTCTTTAAAGATAGTGTAATCCCATAGAATTGTGATGTCTTCTATTTTTGTAACCGGTGCTGGGTGATGTTCATACCAGTGTTTGTTAACATCTTTTCCAAAGTTTTTGAACATTGTCCAGTGTAATAGTCACTCACGATCTTTATATTATTATTATTATTATTATTATTATTATTATTATTATCATTGCAAAAACCAGTGAGCTTCTTCTACAAATAGTAAAACACACCATCAGCAAAGAAGCTGCACTCTTCAAGAAACAACTTAATATACATGAAACCTTACCAACACAAAACGAAGTAAATACCATCTACACCAAACGTGTAAAGCAGAAAGCAAAATAACTTGACCAAAACCAAATGAAATTACAACAAAACTGGGAAAAGAAGACGTTGCATGACAAATACATAAAAAGAACGAAAGAAGCAGATGTGAACTAACATGTTGTGGATTCCGGGGATGGAATCCTGCACAAATAAATAAACATGCCAGTAATTGAAATAGAAAAATATGTGTACTAAGCGTAAGAATACAAACTTGAAATAAAGATTAGTAGAAAAGTATATGTACAAGCCTCTGTTATTGAAGACGTAATTATCTCTCTTTCTGGACTCTTGTATAACTCTGAGTGAACACCCTGCCTCGATGTTTTTGTCACGCTATCTCTCCATAGTATAAGTACACTTTGGACGAGTCCATCTTGTGTACAAGGGGCGAGCCCCACAATACAACAGAAAATACAACAGTGGCTGAGGAGCACTGGGTTGAAAGTTGAGACAGAGGTCCTAATTATTGCAGCT
This sequence comes from Acanthosepion pharaonis, assembly GCA_903632075.3. Classification (NCBI taxonomy): domain Eukaryota; kingdom Metazoa; phylum Mollusca; class Cephalopoda; order Sepiida; family Sepiidae; genus Acanthosepion; species Acanthosepion pharaonis. The sequence goes on from CAHIKZ030001223.1 coordinate 421,048, forward strand.
CAGGACCAAAGCCTCGCAAACCGATCCTATCACTGTCACATAATCAAGGATGGAACTAACCCGAAATGCAGGATCTGCGGAAAATATGATGAAACGCTCCATCATATTATCTCTGGGTGTCCGGAACTGACAAAAAATGAATATGCCCAGAGACATAACAAGGTAGCGTCATATATGTACTCGAAGATTTGCAGGAAGCACAAAATCGAAACCACTGAGAGATGGTATGAACACCAGCCAGACACAGTTACCCAAAATAACGATGTAACTATCCTCTGGGACATGCCAATTCAAACTGACAGGAGAATAAAAGCCAACAAACCTGATATTATTATAAAATCCAATAAATTCAGCAAGTGTATGTTTATTGACATAGCAGTACCATCTGAGAGAACCACTTCCATGAAAATTATCGAGAAATTGTCCGAATACAACGATCTGGAGATTGAGATAAACAAGATGTGGGGAATGAAGAGTTAGACTGTGCCAATAGTAATCGGAGCTCTGGGCCTCGTGAGTAAAGGAATGGACTATTTTACTAACAGTGTCCCAGGTAACATCAACATACAAGTTGCCCAGAAGATCGCTCTACTCGGAACATCCCGTATGCTAAGTAAAGTGCTATCAATTAAATGACAATTCTCCTATAGGGTCTAAGGACCATGATTTGAACCCGAATCTACAAGATACAAACCAGGAAACATAACACATAAATAATAATAATAATTATACTACTACTACTATTAATGCTATTACTACTACTACTACTACTTCTACTACTACTAATAATAATAATAAATGGCAGATCTTACACCATCTTCTCTACTACGATGTCAGTACAGACTTTCTCCTTTCTTCTTTTTCTTAATAATAATAATAATAATAATAAATAATAATAATTGAGGAAAGTAGGTAGTGTGTACCACCATCCCAGTGTTATTATTATTATTATTATTTAAAGAGAGAGAGAGAGAGAGAGAGAGAGAGAGAGAGAGGAACGAAGATAGACTGTAATCTCATCTCAGAAGAAAAATTCTCTAATATTTAAAAGGAGTGATCAATCATTCATGACATTTGGACAAATTATAATCGATCATTATCAGAGAGAAGTGATCACTTCTGAATCGATCAATTCAACAATCTCGTGTTTGGGGTGTGGTGGTTGTTGCAATATATTTTGGAATTTTGAAGACAGCAAAAGAAGTTCCCAGGGCAAAATATATTAACATCTACATCTATCTTTCCCTTTCTCGCAGCCATCACTCCCCCTCTCTCTGGCTCTCACTCACTCTTTTTATATATATATATATATATATATATATATATATGTGTGTGTGTGTGTGTGTGTGTGTGTGTATGTGTGGGAAAAAACTGTAACTTATTTTATATTAAAACACTTATTTTGTCTTTCTCAATGTCATCGAAAAAAGTATGAGAAGATTTACAAATTTTTCAAACCTGTATATATATATATATATATATATATATATATATATATATATATATATATATATATATATATAGTTGTATATTTAGGCAGCAATCCTTCCTTTATGGATGTTTTTCATTAAAAACGACAGACAACGTACTACGGTTAAGTTTTTTATTTAATTTTTTCTTGTGTTCTAACAAGAGCTTTCTTTTCTGGACAAAGGTGTGTAAGAACTGTCCAAATGTTTTATATTTCCGAGCGCTTTCGGCTATACCTTTAGCCATTATCAAGGATGATTCGATTTTTTCAGCTTAATTGAGTGTCTGAGTTCTGTGTATGTCTTAGTGTGTGGTAGGGATGTTTTAATTTCCGAATACGGTTAGCACATTGTGGCTTTGTTCGTAGTTAATATTGTTAAAGAGTTGGCTTTTTCTTTTTTATTATTAAAGCTTCCATTATTTTTAGTCTTTTTTTTTGTTGGTGGATGCAGTTAATATATTTGTGTTTTCTACTAGTTTGTTTCTAATGGAGTCTGGTAAATTTGTGTGTGTGTTTAAATGGGTTCTAATGGAGCTGTGATCAGATAGCTGTGATCTATCTATCTATCTGTCTATCTCTTACTTTTCATATCTATCTATCTATCTATCTATCTATCTATCTATCTATCGATCACAATGTTTTCATATCTATCTATACATCTCTCACACACTTTCTCCTCTCATTATATCTATCTATCTATCCGTTTCTTTTCATATCTATCTATCTATCTATCTATCTATCTATCTATCTATCTATCCGTTACTTTTCATATCTATCTATCTATCTATCTATCTATCTATCTATCTATCTATCACAGTTTTTTATTTAATTTTTCTTGTGTTCGAACAAGAGCTTTCTTTTCTGGACAAAGGGTGTGTAAGAACTATCTATCTATCCATCTCTCACACGATCTATCTATCTATCTATCTATCTATCTATCTATCTATCTATCTATCTATCACAATGTTTTCATATCTATCTATACATCTCTCACACACTCTCTCCTCTCATTCTATCTATCTATCTATCTATCTATCTATCTATCTATCTATCTATCTATCTATCTATCTCTTTCTTTTCATATCTATCTATCTATCTATCTATCTATCTATCTATCTATCTATCTATCTATCTATCTATCTATCCGACCAAGTCAATCAGTTTTTAGCTGGGGAAATGCTCCGGAAATGCAGGTGACTGAAACAGGCAGACCGTCAGCAAACGATATATTCATAAATTAACAATCTCGGCCCAGGCTTTCGACACACGCACACATACATACATACATACATACATATGTGTGCGTGTGTGCGCGTATATGTTTGTGCAATATGAAATTTTTAATTTTTCTTTGTTCTAAATTAGTCATTATTCCAACTAAATATCCTTGTCTTTTCCCCCCTGACGATGTCAAGTAGAATTCACTTTTAATTCTCTTTGTGTGTCTAATGGTCAGACGACTCGGCAAGGACCTCCTTTGCTTTTTTTATAATTGCCGTCTCAAACTAGCCTAATTATCTTTGATAGTCAGAACCAAGGTCATCGGTGTCAGTCAGGTATTTGACAGGTTTGTCACACTAATGAAATAACTTCTTCTCTTAGTTTTGTAACGTCAGACTTTGTCCTAGAAGCGAACCGAGAGGAAACAAGGTAAGACTAATAATAGGAAAAAACATCACCCAGGACCTCACTCGAGATTTTCAAAAATGCGGCCATATTTAAAATAACTGCTGCCTGTATTCATTAACATTGGGTTTTACTGTTGTGCAAATTTGGGGATTTCTTAAAAAAATATATATATATATATATATATATATATATATATATATACCATTATTTGTTATTTAATTTATTATTTAATTTAGTGTAATGTACTTGTAAAATCTGATGATGGCTTATGAAAGACGAAAGCTTAGACAGGATTAACAATAAGAACATGTATCAACATTGTGATTTTCTTTCGTGTTTCAGTGATAATGCTAAAAAGCTTATTCGACAACACGAAAGTAATTTACTTAAAATAGACAAAACTTGTCTATATTATTTAACGAAATATGCATTAATAAAAAACTGTCTAAATACACACAATTTGTATATATATATATATATATATATATATATATATATATATATATATATATATATATTACATATATATATATACAAATTGTGTGTATATATATATATATATATATGTGTGTGTGTGTGTGTGTGTGTGTGTGTGTGTGTGTGTGTGTGTGTGTGTATGTGTGTGTATTTAGGCAGCAAATTTTTTTTATCGTTTGATTGAATAAATTAATGATTATATCTGCTAATTTTTAGTAAAATCCGTTCATACTCACGAATAATAACCTTCCGTGTATTGATGTTAAAGGACGAAAGAAATGTGCTATAACTGTTTAAATCTCTTTTCATTTCCCAAGTACTTTCGATCTTCTTTCAAGATCATCTCCAGAGGTGCAAGTGGTACAAAACTATATAC
>CAHIKZ030001223.1:430000-490000 GCA_903632075.3 Acanthosepion pharaonis
TGGGACGGTCAATATTCAGCTCGTTCTGCATAAACTGTTGTAGACAAAATCCCATACCGTAGTGCAGGGTTAAAAGCTGAAAGCGAAGGTTTTATTCTTGATAGACAGGACCAATTACTAAGCATCCATACTGAAAATTCGTGTTAAACCAAATTGTGTGACAAATATCCAGAAACAATTGAACTTTTTGTGTCAGGTTGCACGGTATTAACATTAACCGAATGTAAATATCGGCATGACAGACTGAACCAATATTTGCCTGGAAAAATTTAAAACTTTGACGGAAAGAAAAGTGTAAGAATCTAGAATGAACATCGCCCAAACCCGGTTACAGATATAAGGCCTGTAACAATTCGACGGGATTTTATATTATGCACGGATATGACAATGAAAGTTAATCGTTCAGTCATCTTGAACAGAGACCACAAAAACAGAATGTGCTCTTGATATCAGTTCCTGCAGATTGTAAAGTCACTTTGAAGATTTTCAAAAAAGATAAAAAATATATTAAACTACAAGGTTCTTAAAGTGGTTATCTAAAAATGTGGTGCATGAAGACATCAATTATTTCAGTTGTAGTTGGAACCTTCGGATTGATATATTGACTCATTAAAGGAACCTCTTGTAGCTAAAGTGTGTGAAGAAAAAGAAGAAATTGTACTCACAAGTACAGCTCACACCTTACGAAGGGCTTTATGCATGTAAAATGTGTGTGATGTTAGTTTTAAAAAACTGCTGAGTGGAAAATGTCATGATGTCATTTCTGACCTTAGGTCTCTGGTTGGGACCCGGGAATATATGAGTATACACCAGAAACAAAAGGAAATAATAATAATAATAATAATAATGGCAGGTCTAACACCATCACCACTACTACGATGAGAGTACAGTCTTTCGTCTTTTCCTCTCTTTACTTAATAATAATAATAATAATAATAATAATAATAATAATGGCAGGTCTAACACCATCACCACTACTACGATGAGAGTACAGTCTTTCTCTTTTCCTCTCTTTACTTAATAAAATAATAATAATAATAATGGCAGGTCTAACACCATCACCACTACTACGATGAGAGTACAGTCTTTCTCTTTTCCTCTCTTTACTTAATAATAATAATAATAATGGCAGGTCTAACACCATCACCACTACTACGATGAGAGTACAGTTTTTCTCTTTTCCTCTCTTTACTTAATAATAATAATAATAATGGCAGGTCTAACACCATCACCACTACTACGATGAGAGTACAGTCTTTCTCTTTTCCTCTCTTTACTTAATAATAATAATAATAATGGCAGGTCTAACACCATCACCACTACTACGACGAGAGTACAATCATTTACCTTTGCTCTCTAGACGCAACAACAACAACAACAACAACAATAATAATAATAATAATAATCATTTTGAAAGCCGTGTCTCATTCCAAAAAATAAAGAAATAAAAATTTGTCAGAGGTTACTATTCCAAGAGATTATCAAATAAAATTCAAAATGTTCCGAAGAATGAAAATATAAATGGATCTTCTAGAAGGATCTTATAAGACACTGAATATGAAAAAGACGGTCGAAACTATGACTAAATGGACACATCGGAAATAAGAAAGCAGGAATCATTTTAGACGTTGTCACTTGATCCACAAAAAGAGCCACCAGATATGACTTTCCTGATCGCTAAATAATTAATATGATGTAAATTGCGACAACTTGTAATGAGTCAAGCACTGGCGAGCGTGACGGACTTACTGGGTGGTAAAGGGGGGGGGGTAAGAAGGATGGCTTGTGGGTGGGGGTAGTCCATTGTCTTTGGGTACAGAAGAACGACAAGCAAAGAATAGTAAAAAAAAAAAATAGATAGGGTAAAAAGAAAAAAGACATTTGCAAGAGAAAGAAAACAGCTTAACTTGACAGAAAATTTAAAAGCCATCATCATTATTATTAGCTAGCGTACCTTTGTCATCAAAAATGACAACAATTGTTAGAAAGTTTTGATGGTGAAATACAGGGGAAAAAAGTCTTGAAACAATGAATTAAGATTCAATAAAGCGGAGAGAAAGAATTCACAACTAAAAAGAGAAGCCAATGAACCATTCCATTAATCCATTCCCTTTATATATTTTAGACGTTCAATGGTATCTTTGATTCATTGATTATGCCTGGTATTATATAAATCACTTTTTTGCCCAATATTTTTTCATTTTAAAAATGTGTGTTTAATATAACAGTGAAATGGAAATATATCTCTTGAAAGAAAAAGATTAGCAACAGAACAAAGAGAGCAACAACAAAGGCTATTTCAAGATCATGTTGAAGCAAGGTAATCACTTAATAGACAAAAGTAACTGAGTACCTTACATGAAAGTCTTGAACAAATAAGACTGGAATCTAAGAAATGTTGGAATAAAGTAACTGATTAATTAAATGGGTGTTATAGTGGAACACACCTATTCTATAGTTAATAGACTCTCCCATCTATAATCAGTAGGAGTAGTAATAGTAACGAGAGTCGCTGAGTGGGTCGGTCAGTCAGTCGATGCCGGACGATCGTTAATCGGATACTAAAGTATCAGCGACTACAACTACATTTCTCTGCGTTATACTTATTATATGAAGTTCCTAACATTTTGTGCGTCGAACCTATTTTAGGACCGTCTTAGTACGAATACAAGACTCCACAGTTAAATCATTCTACAACAATGGTTCATTTTGTTTGGGAACTAATTCTGTAAATAAATGTAGATAAATATTTTATTTATATAGATTATTAAATTGACTAAGGAAAGTAATCACTCATAAATTTACTATTAGTTATTTACCTCCTTTTTGCACTGCAGATGGGAAAGGAAATATATAAATAAATACATATTGATAATTATTATATGGTTTGATGATTGTTGTTAATCGCCTACTTTATCAAAAAGTTTTATGATAAGCATGTTTTTATTCTATTTTATTATTAGTTGTTATTGTTAATCTCTTATTAGCGCTAATATGATTTACGGTATGAATGAATCTTTTATCTGTTACATAACTTTTATTACATATTGTTATAATTGTAATATTTTATTATTAACTAGTGTAAAAAAAATGACTGAAATTGTTAGTAAGTTTAAATAGTGAGATATAATAAAACAAAAGTCTTGAAACAATGTATTGAGATTCAATAAATCAGAGATAAAGAATTCACAACTAAAAAGAGAAGCCAATGAATCATTCCCTTTATATATTTTAGACGTTCAATCTTTGATTCATTGATTACGCCTGGTATTATATAAATCACTTTTTGTTCAATATATTTTCTTTTTAAAAATTTGATGTCTTTAATATATCAATAAAATGAAAACATCTCTCGGATGAAAAGGTTTAGCAACAGAACACAAAGCCTATTTCGAGATCAAGTTGAAACAAGACGACCATTTTATAGACAAAAGTATTTGTGTGCTTCACATGAAAGGCTTGAACAAATGAGACTGCAATCTAAGAAACGTGGAAGTAAAGAAACTGATTAAGTAAACGGTTCATTTTGCTCGGGAAATAATTTTGTCTAAATGCAGATAAATATTTGTATAAATTATTAAAGCTGCTAAGGGGAGAAATCACTCATAAATTTAGTAACTTAAGTTGATTTACCTCCATTTCTATTACAGACGTGACAGGAAATATATAAATAAATACATATTCATAATTATTATATGGTTTGCTTGATTTTTGTTGTTGTTTTGTGTCGGCGATGGTGGTCTAAAATTTGTTGAATTGGTTTATGTGGCCGGAAAACAAAAAGGAATAAGAGAGTTCTATAAGCAAGAAGAGCGAGAGAAGAACCTCTTAGCATAGGACTTACAGCTACATCTAGCTATTTTATATATTTACTAGTGCATTCGTGCCATTTATTAGAAAGTCTTAACAGTTGAGATGGAAGGAAACAAAAGTCTTGGAACAAAGAATTGAGATTTAATAAATCGTAGATAAAGGAATCACAGCTAAAAAGAGAAGCCAATAAACCATTCCATTAATCTATTCCATTTATAATTCTTAGATATTCAATGGTATCTAGGATTCAATGATTTCTACTGGTATTATATAAATCGCTTTGTGCATGTGTGTGCGTGTGTGTGTGTGTGAGCGTGTTAGTGTGCATGAGTCTCTTTCTTTTCTAAAATAGTTTGCGCGAGAAGCCTTTGCCCTAATCAAGCCATTTAATAATTACCAAGTGGTATTTATTCATATATTTCTGGTGAATTTATTTATATATTTCCTGTCCCATCTGTAGTAGGAAAAGTGGTAAATCAAGTAAAATTAGTAAACGCTTGAGTGATTACTTCACTAAGCCGACTTAAAAATCGATGCACATGCAATATATATCTGCATTTATACAAAATTACTTCCCGAGCAAAATCAACCACTTAATTAACCAGTTCCTTTACCCCAACATTTCTTAGATTCCAGTCTTATTTGTTCAAGACTTTCATGTGAGGTACTCATTCACTTTTGTCTATTAAGTGATCATCTTGCTTCAACATGATCTTAAAATAGCCTTTGTTGTTGATCTCTTTGTTCTGTTGCTAATATTTTTTCTTTCAAGAGATATATTTCCATTTCACTGTTAAACACACATTTATTCTACGTTTCTTAGATTCTAGACTTATTTGTTCAAGATTTTCATGTGAGGTACTCAGTTATTTTAGACTATTAAGTGATCGTTTTAGTTCAACTTAGTCTTGAAATAGGCTTTGTTGTCATAGTTTTTGTCGTTTTGTTGCGAATCTTCCGAGAGATATTTCTATTTCACTGTTAAAGTAAACACATAAAATTATTAACAGGAAAAGATATTGAGCAAAAAGCGATTTGTATAATACCAGGCGTAATCAATGAATGATCGATACCATTGATCGTCTAAAACTTATAAAAAGAACGAATTAATTAAACAGTTCATTGGCTTTTTAGTTGTGAATTTTTTTTTTATCTCTGCTTTATTGAAATTCGATACATTGTTTCAAGACTTTTATTTACTTGCATCTCACTATTAAACCTTTCTAACAATTACCATCATTTTTGACGGCACAGGTACAACAACAACAGAAACAGCAAGAAAAAAAGATAATAATAGTGGCAGGTCTAACAGCATCACCACTACTACGATGAGAGTACAGTCTTTCTCTTTTCCTCTCTTTACTTAATGATAATAATAATAATAATAATAATGGCAGGTTTAACACCATCACCTCTACTCAGATGAGTACAGTCTTTCTCTTTTCTTCTCTTTACTTAATAATAATAATAATAGCAGGTCTAACACTAACACCACTACTACGATTAGAGTACAGTCTTTCTCTTTTCCCCTCTTTATTTAATAATAATAATAATAATGGCAGGTCTAACACCATCACCACTACTACGATTAGAGTACAGTCTTTTCTTTTCCACTTTTCTTTTTTAATAATAATGATAATGGCAGATCTAACACCATCACTACTACTACGATGAGAGTACAGTCTTTTCTTTTCTCTTTACTTAATAATAATAATGATAATAATAATAATAATAATAATGGCAGGTCTAACAGCATCATCACTACTACGATGAGAGTACAGTCTTTCTCATTTCCTCTCTTTATTTAATAATAATAATAATAATAATGGCAGGTCTAACACCATCACCACTACTACGATGAGAATACAGTCTTTCTCTTTTCCCCTCTTTATTTAATAATAATAATAATAATGGCAGGTCTAACACCATCACCACTACTACGATGAGAGTACAGTCTTTCTCTTTTCCCCTCTTTCTTTAATAATAATAATGATAATGGCAGATCTAACACCATCACCACTACTACGATGAGAGTACAGTCTTTCTCTTTTCCCCTCTTTCTTTAATAATAATAATGATAATGGCAGATCTAACACCATCACCACTACTACGATGAGAGTACAGTCTTTCTCTTTTCCTCTCTTTACTTAATAATAATAATGATAATAATAATAATAATAATAATGGCAGGTCTAACAGCATCATCACTACTACGATGAGAGTACAGTCTTTCTCATTTCCTCTCTTTATTTAATAATAATAATAATAATAATCGCAGGTCTAACACCATCACCACTACTACGATGAGAATACAGTCTTTCTCTTTTCCCCTCTTTATTTAATAATAATAATAATGGCAGGTCTAACACCATCACCACAACTACGATGAGAGTACAGTCTTTCTCCTTTCCTCTCTTTACTTAATAATAATAATAATAATGGAAGGTCTAACACCATCACCACTACTACGATGAGAGTACAGTCTTTCTCTTTTCCCCTCTTTCTTTAATAATAATAATAATAATGGCAGGTCTAACACCATCACCACTACTACGATGAGAGTACAGTCTTTTCTTTTTCCCCTTTCTTTAATAATAATAAATAATGGCAGGTCTAACACCATCACCACAACTACGATGAGAGTACAGTCTTTCTCTTTTCCCCTCTTTATTTAATAATAATAATAATAATGGCAGGTCTAACACCATCACCACAACTACGATGAGAGTACAGTCTTTCTCTTTTCCCCTCTTTATTTAATAATAATAATAATAATGGCATGTCTAACACCATCACCACTACTACGATGAGAGTACAGTCTTTCTCTTTTCCTCTCTTTACTTAATAATAATAATAATAATAATAATAATGGCAGGTCTAACACCATCACCACAACTACGATGAGAGTACAGTCTTTCTTTTCCCCTTTATTTAATAATAATAATAATGGCATGTCTAAATACCATCACCACTACTACGATGAGAGTACAGTCTTTCTCTTTTCCTCTCTTTACTTAATAATAATAATAATAATAATAATGGCAGGTCTAACAACCATCACCACAACTACGATGAGAGTACAGTCTTCTTTTCCCCTTTATTTAATAATAATAATAATGGCAGGTCTAACACCATCACCACAACTACGATGAGAGTACAGTCTTTCTCCTTTCCTCTCTTTATTTAATAATAATAATAATAATGGCAGGTCTAACACCATCACCACTACTACGATGAGAGTACAATCTTTCTCTTTTCCCCTCTTTATTTAATAATAATAATAATAATGGCAGGTCTAACAGCATCTTCACTACTACGATGAGAGTACAGTCTTTCTCTTTTCCCCTCTTTATTTAATAATAATAATAATAATGGCAGGTCTAACACCATCACCACTACTACGATGAGAATACAGTCTTTCTCTTTTCCCCTCTTTATTTAATAATAATAATAATAATAATAATGTAAGGTCTAACACCATCACCACTACTACGATGAGAGTACAGTCTTTCTCCTTTCCTCTCTTTACTTAATAATAATAATAATTATAATAATAATAATAATAATAATGGCATGTCTAACAGCATCTTCACTACTACGATGAGAGTACAGTCTTTCTCCTTTCCTCTCTTTATTTAATAATATTAATATTAATATTAATATTAATAATAATAATAATAATAATAATAATGGCAGGTCTAAAAACATCAACACTACTACGATGAGAGTACAGTCTTTCGTCCTTTCCTCTCTTTACTTAATAATAATAATCAGCTTTTATGTAGTACAGGGTTAAATGCTGAAACCAAAGTTTTTATTTTTGCTGCACAAGACCAATGCTTACTAACTGCAAATTACCAAACATACATACTGAATAATTGTGTTGACCCGAAATGCAGATTCTGTGATGGAATATCCCGAAACAATTGACCAGGTTGTAGGGGGTTTGAACACATTGAATATAAATCTCTTCATGATAGTGTGGATTAATATGTGCAGTGGAAATTATGCAAATTTTACGGAAAGGAAATTGCCAGAAACTGGTATGAATATCACCCAGACCCGGCTACATAGATAGGATCTGTAACAGTTTTAGGGGGCTTTACAATCCACACAAACAGAACAATCAAAGCTAATCGCCCAGACATTGTGATCAAAGACCAAAAAAACAGAATGTGTTTTCTTACTGACATGGAATTCCCTGCAGATTGTCATGTAACTTTGAAGATCTTCAAAAACTATCAAAATACAAGGATCTTGAAGTGGAAATCACCGAAATGTGGTACATAAAATCATCAATAATTCCATTTGTATTTGGAGCCCTCGAATTGATTAGAAAAGCTTCCAATAGACTCATTGCAGGGATTCCTGGTAGACCTTGCCTTAAAGAAATACAAAAAATTATACGTGAAAGAAAAGCTAACACATAATGAAGAGTTTTATCTATGCAAAATGTGTTGGACAACAACAACACAACAACAACAACAACAATAATAATAATAATAATAATAATAATAATAATAACTGAACAGGACCAATGCTTGCTAACTAGAAATTACCAAGGACACATAATGATTCTGTGAAAAATATCCACAAACAATTGACCATCTTGTATCAGGTTGAGTGGTATTGACATCCACTGAATATAAATCAGAGCACGAAGAAGTGGGCCAATATCTGCAGTGGAAAATCAGCAACACCTACGAAAAGGAAACTACAATATTCCCCACTCAGGAGCCTCTTTATGAAATACGCGTAACTGTAACCGCAAGTTCTCTTCTAACAGTTTCTTCTCTAGCTTGTGGAACACGCTTCTGACTTCTTGTTTTCCTGTAAACTATGATTTTCAAATGGCTAATTTGCTCTTGAAATAGGCTTTGTCATTGTCTTCGCTGTCCTGTTGCTAAAACTTTTCACCTGAGAGATATTTCCATTTCACTGTCATATTAGAGACATAAAATTTTAAACAATATATATATATATATAAATATATATATATATATATATATATATATATATATATATATATATATAATTATTCTTAGAACAAAATTAATATAAATATTATTTACGAATTTAAATGCCCACTAAAGAATGGTATTCCTGATCAATCAAAATTCGTAAATAATTATATAGGCCACACTACAACATGTTTGACACGCAGACTCACTTTCTGGCCATAGCTCAATTAGATTCAATTTAAATATTCATGGAGACCAAACGGACACTATTCGTAATATACTTGTTGACAACACTAATACAATAGCATCATCTACATGCAAAAAAGCTAAAAATAATGGAAACCTTATTAAAAAAAAAAAAACAACACTTAATAATATCAACTATGAACATGGACACAATATCTTGACCGTGTTTTGAAAAATTATATAAATTATATAAATATTCATATATATATATATATATATATATATATATATATATATATATTTTAAGGGTAATTTTTGCCCGAGTGGCATACGCCCGGGCAAAAATTACTCATAGGCTACGCATACACGATGTCGGGTGGATGTCTACCTCCCAAGACGAGACTCTGCCTTTTATTTTAGCCACTGCAGGAATTTACATGCTATCGCCAGTTCACACATTGATGCAGTGGAAGTAAGGCCAAAGGTCTTTCCTCAACCGATATGCAATAGTAGCAGGAGAGACTAGGCCTATAGACTTGGTTGGAAACCAGTCTAAGAGATGAAAACTCTGAATTCTAACCAGATTGGAGAGAGTTGCGCTTTGTTACATTGTACTGCCCAAGACACACCATATATGATACGGCTGCTGTAGATGTGATGGCCCTAAGAGGTTTCTGATTGTCATGACTGGTGTATTCGGATTCATATATTTTCACAGTAGCGTCACTTCTCCATCGCGCAATAATAATAATAGTAATGGAGTCAGTGATAGTTTTTATATACTTCTATGAAATCATTTTTAGAGCAAATGATTTGTACTTGCGCCAAATTGTAAAATATGTTTCATGCATTAATAAGATTTTTGAGTTAAGGTCGATAAGAAACGAAAACAAATTTGATGCACATAAATACAAGGACCTTGAAATAGAAATCTCGAAAATGTGGCATATGGGAACATCAACAATACTTGTTGAAGTTGGAGCCCTAGGACTGGTTGGAAAAGATTGCAGTAGATTAATTGAAGGGATTCCTGGAAGTCCATACCTCAAAGAGATACAAAAAATTGTTCTTACAAGTACAGCTCACACTTTACGAAGGGCTTTATCTATGTAATTCTTTTTTTTTTTTTTGTCAGTGGAAAGTGTTATGACGCCATTTCTAACCTTAGGTCCCTGGGCGGGACCCGGAAAGAAATGTGTAAACGCCAGAAATCAAAGAAAATAATAATAATAATAATAATAATAATAATAATAAGAAGAAGAAGAAGAAGAAGAAGATGAAGAAGAAGATGAAGAAGAAGAGGATGAAGAAGAAGAGGAAGAAGTTGAAGAAGAAGAAGAAGTTGAAGAAAAAGAAGAAGAAGATGAAGAAGAAGATGTAGAAGAAGATGTAGAAGATGAAGAAGAAGATGAAGAAGAAAAACATGAAGAAGAAGAAGAAGTTGAAGAAAAAGAAGAAGAAGATGAAGAAGAAGAAGAAAAAGAAGATGAAGAAGAAGAAAAAGAAGATGAAGAAGAAGATGAAGAAGGAGAAGACCATGAAGAAGAAGAAGATGAAAAAGATGAAGATGAAGAAGAAGATGAAGAAGAAGTTGAAGAAAAAAAGAAGAAAAAGAAGATGATGATGAAGAAGAAGAAGACAAAGAAGATGAAGAAGACAAAGAAGATGAAGACGAAGAAGATGAAGAAGAAGAAGAATATGAAGAAGAAGAAGAAGAAAAAGAAGATTAAAAAGAAGAAGAAGATGAAAAAGAAGAAGAAAAAGAAAATGAAGAAGATGAAGAAGAAGTAGGTGAAGAAGAAGAAGAAGAAAATGAAGAAGGACAAGAAGAAGAAGAAGATGATGAAGAAGAAGAAGAAGAAGAAGAAGCCAAACGAGTAAAACAGAAAACAAAACAATTTGGCCGAATGAAATTACAAAAAAAAAAAAAAAAAAAATAAAAATAAAAAAATAAAAAATGGGGGGACAAGGCGTTGCATTGCAAATACCTAAAAAAAACAAAAAAAAAACAAAAAAATAACCGAAAGAAGCAAATGTGGACCAACAGAAAAATACATCAGTGTCTAAAGAGCGCCGGATTGAAAACTGAGACAGAAGGTCTAATTCTTGCAGCTCAGGACCAAATCCTCGCATTCAGATTCTTTCAACGTCACATAATCAAGAATGGACTTAACTCAAAATGCAGGAAAAGCGGAAAATATGTTGAAACTGTCAACTATATTTACACAATGCTTTTTGATATAGCAGTACCATCTGAGAGTAACACCTCTATGAAAATTATCGAGAAATTGTCCAAATACAAAGATCGAGATTAACAGGATGCTGGAAATGAAGACTGAGACTGAACCAATAATTTCCTAACAGATCGCCCTACTCGAAGCATCTCAATATACTAAGAAAAGATCTATTAATTAAATGAAAATTTTCTTAGAGGGCCTAAGGACAATAGTTTGGACCCGGTTCTACAAGATACAAAGCAGGAAACATAACATACACAAATAATAATAATAATAATAAATAATAATAATAATAATAATAATAATAATGACAGGTCTATAATAATGGCAGGTCTAACACCATCATGGCAGGTCTAACACCATCACCACTACTACGATGAGAGAAGTCTTTTCTCCTTTCCCTCACTTTTAATAATAATAATAATAATAATGGCAGGTCTAACACCATCACCACTACTACGAAGAGAGTACAGTCTTTCTCCTTTCCTCTCTTTACTTAATAATAATAATAATAATAATAATAATGGCAGGTCTAACACCATCACCACTACTACGATGAGAGTACAGTCTTTCTCCTTTCCTCTCTTTACTTAATAATAATAATAATAATAATAATAATAATAATAATAATAATAAATCCGTGCAGTTGTAAATAGACGACAGTCGAGATTATAGTAATTGTGAAATCCATGGTTTTGTTGAAGGTTGCAGAGTATGTCAGGGATAGATACATTTTTGAATTCAGATTTGTCTTTCATCTAGACTGGCTGCCAATCAAGGCTCAAGAACCTAGTTCGTTATACTGTTTAATTCATCGGTTGGTGGGTGAAATGGATTCACACTTTTACCAGGGATATTCAAGCGAAGGTAAATTCAACGTACTCGGTACGAATTCGAACCCGGCTTGCTTATTTCGCATTTTAAGCCTCTATTAAATTACCTTCACAATCCAGAGACACATATATTTTATATCAATTTCATATTCTATAAATTTAAGATGCAAAAATCCACTTAAAACGTTGCTAATAATAAAAGATAACAAAATATTCAACATAAAATGGGAGCATTGGAAAACTAATATATATATATATATACTGTGTGTAACAGAAAAATTGTTCAACGCGTGTAACAGCATAATTATCCTGAAAAATGTTAAATATCTAAAATACACTGAGTTTTTCTTTTTCCAGGTTTTCAGATAAGACGTTTAGCCATCTTGTCGCCATTTGTCATAAGAATCACTGAAAACCCCTTTGAGTTATTCAGCTAGAAAAAGAATAGGCTAAAATCGTTTTGTGTTAACCTCAGTATGTCTCCCCAAATGAGCAATGGTGAGAGGAAAAAGATCATCCAGGCCTTCAGTAATGGTACCAATACTCATACTGTGGCTTCTCTCTTCAAAGTCCATTGGGAGGACTATCAAGAGAACGGTGAATAAGTTTTAAAAAGAGGGAACAGAAGAGAGAGAGAGAGAGAGAGAGAGAGAGAGAGAGAGAGAGAGAGAGAGAGGATCAGGAGGCCACAAAGGGAAGAGGGATAATGATTTGAACTTAGGACTAAAAAGACCAATTAGAAAAGATCCAACTCAGTCCGTAAGACGTTTGATACGTGAGAGAGGAGTTTCAGCTATGACAGTCCAAAAAGCAGTGAAAAAAGATTTGAAACTGAAATCGTACGTGAAACGTCTGAGGGGCTGTGTTACTCCAGGACAGAAAGTTAGTAAGGTTAGAGAGGACGAAGATCATCTTGAATAAGTTGGAAAATGATCATGGAATCACACACACACACACGCACACACACATATATTTATTTCAATCATTCATAAGCTTCCGATCCTTAGCTATGAATAATTATTGATGAACATATCATTTTTAGTTTATGATCGATTGTTCTGTTAAGTTTGGAGAGTAATTATACATTCTTACGGCTCCAACATAATTCGGACGCTTAAGTCGTTACTAAAGTCACAAAAACTCACATATAAAGGTATTCTAATAAAAGAAAGCATACACGTTAATAATAATAATAATAATGAAGTCATAGCTGGGCTTAAACCTTTATATGTAATAACGTTTATATTAAATATCAGTAAATAAATAATTAATAATCTAAATTATTTTAACAGAATTAATAAATACTCAAATATTTTTAACATATTAATCGAAATTATCTTAGCGTTTATTATGCAACTGAAAATGAGTCTGATTTTTTCTGATGCGAAAAGGAAGTGAAATTGAAATATTTTTCTTTAATTTTAAATCCGGGGTGTTTAAATAAGAAGTGTGACCTAAAATAGGGGATAATTTCTGGAAAATACCCGGATGACGCCTGATTTCCTCAGCCGCTGTTTCTCGGCAAGAGATCCACGCTCTTTAAATTTTCTTCTATCGTCAAAGTTGTTATTGTCACCGTGTCTTCCTCGGATAAATTAAACGTCATTTTCGAATGCAATTTTCCTAACCAGCTTCCGTCAAAATATATAAGAAGGATACGTTGTCATTGTTGCTTGGAAAGAAATTATTTCGCGCTATTTTTCCCAGCGCCAATCCCCAAAAATAAAATGCAATTAAATAGTTTAAAAAATGAAAGATAAACGAATAAAAAAGAAAAGAAAAGAAAATATTTTTTCTCACTGAAAGAAACAGAAGAACGTTTATTTTTTAAGATTTTGGGGAGTAGAGAAACATTTTTTTTTTCTCTGGGCCGCATTTTCGGAATTAAAATTTCCTCACGCCTTAGCAAATTTTATGTGATAAAAAGTACATTAAAAAATAATAAAAAAAACATAAAGAGAAAGTTAAAGGGGAGATAACCGCGGATTCAAAGTCAGAACATAATAATTGATAAATCTCTCCTCCAATTTGCGGAGCTTAGTTACTATATTCTTAACACTTGATATAATATCACAATGATAAAATCGGCCAATTATTATTTTCAACTATTTATGCTGTGCATTCTGGATGCAATTACGAATAATTCATAATGATATTTTAAATTTAAAGTCAAAAAAAAAAGAAAGATAGAAAGGAAAAAAAAAGAAAGACAGAAAGAAAAAAAAAGAAAGAATATTTATTTTTGGTATATGAATATTTTTTATACTGTTCTTAAATCTTTGATTTAAAAATCATTCCGCCTCACCTACTATCCTCTTCTGACTCGCCTATGGGGCCCGCCACACCGTTTGGAAGATACAGCATTTGAGTAAACTTATCTCTCAAACCGTTGCAATAAGGTACTGGATTCATTTCTCTCACAGCGTTCAATAAACTTAAACCTGTGTCGAAACTAATCAAATCTTCTCTTCCTACTGTGATATTCCGCAAACAAACCTACAAATCCCACTCTCACTCTCACCATCTCTCTTTATGTGTGTGTGTGTGCGTGTGTGTGTGTATATATATATATATTTTTTTTTTTAAATATTTTTTTAAATAATTGTTTTAACCATTACCATAGTAATTTTAATTTTAATAATGAATATGCTTACAAAAAGGCGTAAATTTCAAGAATTAGTTATTCCAAAAAAAAATTTCGGTTCTTGTTTTGAAACATGAGAATTCTTATGTAGCGATGGAATCATATTTTAAATTTTATATATATATATATATATATATATATATATATATATATATATATATATATATATAGTTGGATCGAAGCGAGTTTGCTCACGCACATCAATCCAAGTAAATATGTTAACACTATCACTGATATTGAGCGCTTTCCAATAAGTACCGCGCATATATAATATATAAATAATATACTGCATAATAATTATAAAAATTGCATATATATATATATATATATATATATATATATATATATATAGAGAGAGAGAGAGAGAGAGATTTGAAGAAATATACTCTTAAGGTGTGCTATATTTATGGGATAAAGTGCTCTCAATATCAGAGATAGAGCGTGTGTAATTATAGAAAGTGAACATAGAATTCAACACTTAGAGGCGACAGGCTGTTTTATGCTAGACGCAACCGACAGTGCGATTGCGTCTATATATATATATATATATATATATATATATATATATATATATATATATATATATATATATATATATATATATATGACGCCTTCAGCGGAGGAAGGCGTTTTCAACAAAAAATCGAAAATTGCTTTTTGTCAGCAAATTATTCATTATATCATATACAAGTTAGGCACCTCCCGGCGGTGTAATCGTTAGCTAGCTTGTCTCGTTAGATCAGTTACGACTGAGTAGTGAGTTCGATCCTCATTGGGTGCACCATAATTTCAGCTTTGTGTCACATCTGACCTAGGCTTGGAAAGTCCCTATCATATCCAAGTATTTTACAAAAAAAGTAGTGCCGATTACATAATATTTCAAACTCAATTTACGTTTATAGTTCGTCACCATGCTATGAGGTGAGGTAACATAAACCGTAGATTTGTCTGTGGAATATCATTACATTACTGTTACATATTTATAGTGAAATCATTAAGGGATTTTTCGGGGGTTTTTTTTTATCAAAATTATTTTTTTTTGGTCGTATATTAATTAAAAACATTCCTTTTTACAGGTTTTATTTTTGAAATGGAATAATATCATTCTAAATTTCAAAATTTCGCTGTTGCCTATCAAAATGACTGGAAGAAATAATTTTTCTTTATTTGCTATGTAACTAAATACATAATTGTCAACAATGTTTACATAAAACTTGATATTTCCTATAATAAATTCTTAATAAATGTTATTATTGTTATTATTTTACTTAAGTGTAAGGTATTCCTAAATTTACAATTCATTATGACTAACCATGAAAAGAAATGTTGATCAAAACTGCATAAAAACTTTTAAGTTCGTATTGTCGCAAAATTATCAAATGTTGAATATGCCCCTCCTCCAACGAACGCGTCATATATTAAAAAAAATATTATATTTAAAATCCTCATCCCCCCTCTCCTTCATATGTATGTGTAGCCTCATCAACGTAAACATCACTGAAGTCCTAAATGACGAAACGCGACTCACGAGAACATTTTCAAATTTTGTCATAGATTTCCCTAATATCAGATATATACAAATGTTTCATTTTTGTTTTTTGTTTTTTTCCTATCTGTTTTCAACATTGACTTCTGTCTCTGGTTTTTCAAAAGGACTTTACAGGGAACTTTTGCGCATGTGTATTATATATCTTTTCTACATTGGTCACACCTAGAAACAGAATGGAGTCGTATTATGAGCCTAGGAGTGTCGTTTCTTGACATTCCCCGGATTGTCGAACAAAGAAAGAACAAATTGGTATTGTGAATGTACAGATGTCATTTATGTTTCTAAAAGATTTTCTTATATATGAGATGTCTGACTAAAAAGCATCCGGTCTGTTGCTAAGGCAACAGAGCTAAAATACGCTGAGTAAAGCCGCTTGACACAGACTGACCTTGAATTCTGTCAGGCATACACCCTGAGTGGTTCCACAAATTTTCTTTTCTGGGCCTCATTTTAGAAATTACAATTTGCTCAGGCCTCACCAAATTTTATGTGATAAAAAGTAAATTTAAAAATAAAAAATAGCGGGAACGTTAAAGGGAGATAACCACAGATTTGAAGTCAGAACATTATCATTGATAACTCACTCCTCCAATTGGCAGACCCTAGTTACTATTAATTCTCGTTATAATGCAAAAATATCACAATGATAAAATCGGTCAATAATTATTTATAACTATTTATACTGGGACTCGTACAAATATAAGTAACCCATATTAATATTTTAAATTTTGAAATCATTTATTTTGGCATATGAATTTTTTTTAAATAATTTCTAAATATTTGATTGTCTTTCAATCATTCCGCCTCACCTGCTATCCAGTTCCGCGGCACCTATGAGGCGCGCCTCACAGTTTGGGAACATCTGAAAGACATCAGCAGTGTACCTAGAGTAGCGAAAATTATACTGTTTGCAGTTCAGAAAGTGATCAAGAAGTTTCTTGATCATGATATCCTCAAAACGTTGAAGTACGAAGAAGGCTGAATGGTCGATATTGAAATGGCGATGAGCGCTCGACAACATTCTTGTGGACAGGGCAGTTGATACTGATTAAGAAAGCATGAATATAGAAAACATTACTATTTCAGGTAGCAGTTAAAAAACTATTCTAAGAATGAAGATAGCTCTTAAGAACTTTTTTCTTTAGGCCTCATTTTTGGAATAAAAATTCGCTCGGCAAATTTTATGTGATAAAAATAACATTCAAAAATAAAAATGTACGGTGGGTTAAAGGGAGATAACCACGGATTCGAAATCAGAACATTATCATTGATAACTCTCCCCTTCAATATGCGGATCCTAGAAAATATATTCTTAATACTTGATATAATGCAAAAATATCACAATAATAAAATCGGTTAATAATTATTTATAACTATTTATATTGTGACCCATGCATGCATTTACAAGTAATCCATAATAATATTTAAAATTTTGAAATCATATTTATTTGTCATATGAATATTTTTGAAACCGTTTCTAAATCTTTTATTGTCTTTCAATCATTCCCGCCTCACTTGCTACTCTCTTCTACCACACCTAAGGGGCATGCCGTATCGTTTGGGAACAACTGCCAGTTATAACAGGGGATAAAGGCGTTGGGTAGATCCAGTGACAGGACGCAAAAGAGTGTGAGTTCATGACCCGGTTAAGGCAAATTACCGGGAGATAACTGACATCTATTAAACAAGGCACGTGGAACAGGAACAGTCTACCCCAGTGAGCGAAATAAAGGGTTCAGTTCGACATTCCAACCACCTGAAGAAGGCCGGAGCGTACAACGGCCGAAACGTTGTAATAAAAATGGTGACAATGATGAGGACAATAGTCCCAATCATGTAAATAGTGTACATAATACCTAATCTCAGAAATATAGACAGATACTGAAAGGCCGAAACTTTGTAATAAATATGGCAACAAAGATGAGGACAATAGTCTGAATAATGTAAATAGTGTGCATAATATCTCATCTCAGAAATATAGACAGATACTGAAAGGCCGAAACGTTGTGACAAACATGGCGACAAAGATGAGGACAATAGTCCGAATAATGTAAATAGTGTACATAATACCTCATCTCATAAATATCGACAGATACTGAAAGGCCGAAACGTTGTAATAAATATGGCAACAAAGATGAGGACAATCGTTCTTTATATTCTTTTTTTTTCATTCATTCTTTTTTCTTTCTTTTTTCTTAACTTTTTTCTTTTATACTTCCTTTTTTTCCTTCAACGTTCTTGGAGTTTCAATGTTTCCATTATTTTTCTTTCTTTTTTTTCTACCATTTTTTTCTTTTGTCGTTTATTCTTTCTTTTTCCTTTCGTCTTAGCCTTCTCTTAGTTTCTTTCATTCATTTTTCATTTTTTTTCATCCATTTTTTTTCTCTGTTTCATTCGTTGTTTTAGTTCTTTTCGTATCTTTTATTCATTTTTTTCTATTGTTATTTTTCATTTATTCTTTCTTTTGTCATTCGTCTTATCGTTTCTTTTAGTTTATTTCTTTCATTTCTTTTTCTTTCTTTTTCCTTCTATCATTTTGCTTTCTTTCATGCATTTTTTCTTTTTGTTCTTCGTTTTATCGTTTCTTTTACTAATATTTCTTTCAATATTTTTCTTATTTTTCTTTCATTTCTATCTTTTTTCTCTCGTTTAGTCTTTTCTTTTTTTCATTCATTATACTTTTTCATTTATTTGTCTTTCTTTCTTTCTTTCTTTCTTTCTTTCTTTCTTTCTTTCTTTCCCTTACCAGACTCCTCCTTCTTTCTTACTTTCTTTCTTTTACCTTTTTCCTCTTTGTTTTTTATTTGTTTGCCTGTCTGTTCCTTACTTTCTTTTACGAAAAAAAAAACAAAAAAAAAACGCCCACCTATTAACCTTCAGTCATCGTCTCGTTTTCTTCCGGACATTTTACCAACAATCTGGGCTCATTTTTCCCGCCTGGAGGCTCAGAGCTCTCATTCATTCATCTCTCCCTCCTGATTAATTAACCTGGCTCCTAAGGAACCAATCAGAGAAGACTTATTTTCACAGGCAGGCAAGCTAATTGAATGCAGGGAGACCAGCAAAAACGGAGACGGAAGAAAGACAGAAAGACAGGCGGGTAAAGACCGAGTGAGAAGGTAGGGTTGACGTGACTGTCCATAAAAAAAAAAAAAATGACACAAAGAAAGAAAAAGTCTTGGCTAAGGGAACTACGAAACAGACAATAGGAAGGTGTCCTTTATTTTGAACCTGACTTAGCGAAATTCTTCGCTTACAGATAAAATAGGAAACTCTTGCAAATTATTTCACATTATTGGTGGGGGTGGAGGGCAAGGATTGGTGTGTTTGTTTTTTAACTGAAATTTTCATCATTCAATTTTTTACGTTAGACATTTTAAAAAGTTCGTGGTTTCGAGTAAAATAGATGAAGTTTCAAGAGTTTTAGTTTCTATAGATTGTCGAATCGATGACAAATTTGTTCTCTCTATCTATCTCTATCTCTCTCTTTCTCTATCTATCTATCTATCCATCTCTCTCTTTCTCTCTCTCTCTATCTCTCTATCTATCTCTCTATCTCTCTCTTTCTCTCTCTTTCATCTATCTATCTATCTCTCTCTCTCTCTCTCTCTATCTATCTATCTATATATATATATATATATATATATATATATAGATAATCAGTCTATATATACATATACACTGTTGTTGATATCTATCAATCTGTGACTGTCTATCTGCCTCTATTTCAGTCTCTCACTTTCTGTCTGTCTGTCTGTCTGTCTCTCTGTCTCTCTCTCTCTCTCTATATATATATATATATATATGTGTGTGTGTGTGTGTGTGTGTGTATTTAGGCAGCAATCCTGCTTTCATGCAAGTTTCATTAAATCTGGTAGACAAGCTGATTTGATTAAAATTTTATATAATTTTTCATGTGATCTTATTTTTTTCTTTTCAGTAGATTATAAATTATATAAAAACTGTCTAAATGTTTTTTAAAAATATATATATATATATATATATATATATATATATATATATATTAAGAATGGACATATATATATATATATATATATATATAAATAAAATGTTTTTAATAAATATATATATATATATTCTGTTTATATGTTAATTCATAGATACAAATATTTAAGTAATATGATCTGTTTGCTAATCAAGTTTGCTTCCTCTGTAGCTAAATAGTATAACGCTTTATGACTGTCCCGTGTGGGATACAGATTCGATTCCTTCCTGTCGGGGGACATATTTTCTATGTGATTTCTCGGACGTTCAGGCCGGTAAATGTCGTTAATACTGTTTATTATAAACAGACCATTTACTTAAATATTTGTGTCTATAAAAATCACGTATAAACAGAAAATATATGAAAATAATCGTCTATTTTATAATCTATTTTTTTTTATTTTAAATAGAAGCTCCGACTTTAATTAAACAGTATTCGTTATCTACCTGGAAATATTCTCATAAAAATAAACAGCCCCCGGCAGAATTCGAACGTGAAACCGTGTCATTGGACATTACATGCCTGACCGGTCGGCCACGTAGGACATCCGGCTAAATAAAAGCCGAATAGTGCCTTTTTGTGTGTATCTCTTTTTCTAACAAGATGAAAGAGAGTAATATGATCGTTATAGTGATGATGATGATGATGATGATGATATATATTCCATTGGAATTGGAATTGTGATGAATTAAATAGAAAAACGTCTAAAGATTCTATTGTCATCGTTATAATAGTGATTAGACATAAAAAGATCTTCGCGGAAATAATAATAATAATAATAATAATAAATAATAAAAATGATAACAATAACAATATTAATAATGATAATGACAATAATAATAATAATTTTTTTTTGTTTTTTTTGTTTTAACTTATATTTCAATTTTTTCCGCACCCCCACCCGATCTTAAGCGGACATCCGTGTCCATTTTTCACTTTTTTTTTTTAAATTTTTTTCTCTTACCTTAGGTATCCCATATCTCTGTCGATGCGTGTATGTGTACATGTTTACTAATATGTGTCTCTCTCTCTCCCTTGTATGTGTGTATATGTATATATATATATATATATATATATATATATATATATATATATATACATATATGTATATATATATATATATATATATATATATATATATATATATATATATATATACATATACACACATACAAGGGAGAGAGAGACAGACAGATATTAGTATATGTATATATATATGTATATATATATATATATATATATATATATATATATATATATATATATATATATATATATATATATATATATATATATATATATACACACATATACACACATACAAAGGGAGAGAGAGATATTAGTAAACATTAACACATATATATATATATATATATATATATATATATATATATATATATATATATATATATATATGTTATGTACTATTCGACCTTCGTCATATTAATAAATCCACAATCTCATTGTTTGGGCGTGTTTTTGGATCTTCTTCGAGACTCGTTCTAAAGTTGGTAACCTGAACATATTACCCTTGGCGGTTAAGGTTAAAAACGCATCTCTACCAATTTCAATGAATACGACGAATATTTCATACCGGATCGGCCGTCAACCGGGACAACAAGGGCCGCGTCCACAGAGAGGAACCAGTCTGAGGACGAAAAGTCTGTCACTGGAACAAACTCTTCCACACGAAGAGACACTTGGTCACCAAACCCGGATTATTGCCAACCTTGGACCAAGTGACTCAATACCAAATCGACTAATAAAAATTAAACGAACGAAATGGAGCCGCAAAGAGTATCGACAAGTCATGACATCCTTCTTCACTGCACTCGAAAACCCAGCAAAGAACACCACCAATCAAACATACCAAATATGGAGAAGTACGGTGGGAAATGATATAAGACCTAACCTCAATCCAAACATGCTTGCCAATGTCCGTAGGGACATCATGCGAAACAACAGACTCCCAAAGGCAGAAATAGATAAGATAAAATTAGATATAAGACAAAATACTATGACCCATCACTCAAACTCTATTGAGACGAATGTAGAAATAAGGAATGCAACAGAGGATGAGGTGGAAGCTAAAGCGAATGAAATACGAAATAATCTCCCAGGAAATGAAACCCAAGACTCTACCTTAAACACAACTGCAGTTCTCCAGAAAATGTACCTGGAGTCATCTTCAGTGACAATAAGTTAGAATTCCTAGAAAACCAAAACTGAAATCACCAAGCGAAAATGACGTCATCCAGGTACTCAGCAGAGTAACTTTCACAACAATTGACAGACAGAGACCAGCTCCCCAAAAATCCATATGACGAATTCCAACAAGCACATCGTGAAAATATACAATGCTGCTCTGGAAACACTGTTAACAGATAAACCACCGGGAAACATCACAGAAGTTAACAACGTCATATAGGCAACAGCTTTAGCAGCGACTGGAAGCTTGGGTCAAGACAATAAATAAAATTAACAGACACAGAGAACCAGCTTGGAAAACCAAACTGATTCGAGAATAAAACAAATCAGATGTGAGCTTTCTATATTAGATGAGTTCACCAGAAACCCTAATATTTCCCACGTAAATTCAAAAAGATCAAGCGGAAATATAACATTAAACCCTAATTGATATTCCATCAATCAAGGAAATGCTAAAGCAGAAACTTCAGCTAAAGGCGCAGAGAACAAGACGATACGAAAACGTTGTAGGTTCTATCGCCAAAAAAAAATATTCGAACAGATCTTAAGAAATTTTACAAGGAAATTGGAAAAACACCTATACATGTCGAAAGGCCACCATCGATTGATAATGTACAGACATTTTGGGAAAATATTTGGAGCAGCCCAAAGGAATATAACCCAAATGCAGAATGGATACGGCGTGAAGAAGAACGACTGCAGGATACACATCTGCAAGAATGGAAAATATATCCACAGATGATGTTAGGCAAGCTCTAACGAAATCCCAAAATGGAAATCCCCAGGAAATGACAAGTTGCCCAATTTCTGGCTGTATCATCTCATCTACCCATGAAATTCTTGCAAAAACATTATCAACGTTTGTAAATAATCCCAATAAAATCCGGAATGGATTACTGAAGGTATTATACATCTCATACCAAAAACAACTGAAACAGACGACCCAAAAAAATTATAGACCGATAACATGCCTCTCCACAACGTATGTTGATCACGTCTGTACTGACGAACCGTACTTATTCCTTTTCGAAACAAACAGCATTCTCCCGCTGGAACAGAGGAATGCAGAAAGGTTCATATGGCTGCAAAGATCAACTTCTGATAATAAAATGATCCTGGAAAATTGCAGAAGACGACGCAGAAATCTTAGTGCAGCGTGGATTGATTATCGCAAAGCCTTTGATAGTGTTCCACATTCTTGAATCCTTAAGACTTTGAAAATGTACAAAGTCTCCCCTGTGGTATTAAATTTCCTTAAGCACAGCATAGGAATGTGAAACACCAAACTATACCTTAGTCACACCAGAGGCACTGCCATATCCAACCGTCTGAATATCCGACGTGGAAATTTCAAGGAGATTCTCTGTCACCCCTTCTGTTTTGTTTATCCTTAATCCCCCTTACACATGAACTGAACAACAGTAGCTGTGGCTACAAAATAAATAAGAAAATATTCAATCACCTACTCTACATGGATGATCGCAAACTCTTTGACAAAGACGACAATGAGTTTAAAGGCCTCCTCAATATTGTAAAATACTTCAGTGACGACATAGATATTGACTTCGGATTAGATAAATGTGCAAATGTTACATTCAAGAAAGGTAGAATTACAAAAACACACTTAATAGATTTAGATTTTGTCACAAAGATTAGGGAACTGGAGCATGATGAAGCTTATAAGTACCTAGGAATTAGCAAAGGAGATGGCATACAACCCCCCAAATGAAAGAAAAAATAAGAAAAGAGTACTAGAGGCGTGTACGTCTGGTACTAAACACTGAGCTAAACTCAAAAAACAGAATATCAGCCATAAACACATTGGCTGTCCCTGTGGTGCAATACAGCTTTAATGTCTTAACTGGACCATAGCTGAAATTAAGCGAATGGACGCCAAAACGAGAACTTTCACTTGTTATCGCATGCATCATCCCAAAGCTGATGTTGATCGTCTGTATGTGCCCAGATCCGAAGGAGGCAGAGGATTGGTTCAACTAGAACTGTCCTACAAAACTACAACAATTGCCTTCAAAGATATTTGGAAACTACAGAAGACTGGATGATGGTATGCGTCAAGGAACATGAAAGTAGTAAAAGCGTCTTTACTCCGTAATGAAAAAGCCAACAAATTCAAAATGGAGTTTCAAATGGGCGTAGAGATGCAACTACAGCACAATACACCGGCTGAAACTGCAAAATACCTAAAAAAGACAGCAAAGACAAATGCAACCGACCAGTTACAGAAGCGATGGCAAGATAAACCGCTTCATGGCCAATACTCTGTCCGTACCAAACAAGCTGACGTAGAACAAAACCCGTACCCATCAGTGGCTACGTGGTGCAGGGTTGAAAGCTGAAACTGAAGGTTTTATCCTTGCTGCGCAGGACCAATACTTCGCTAACCAGGAAATTATCAAGCACATATACTAAAATATTGTGTCAGCCCAAAATGCAGATTCTGTGATAAATATCCAGAAACGATTGATCATCTTGTATCGGGTTGCAATGATGTTGGCACCCACTGAATATAAACCCGACATGACAGAGTGGGCCAATATCTGCACTGAAAAATCTGCAACTTCTACGGGAAGGAAACTGAAAGAAACTGGTATGAACACCACCCAGACCCGGTTACGGGAGATAGGACCTGTTACAATTCTATGGGACTACACAATACACACTGACAGAACAATCAGGCTAACCGCCCGGATATTGTTATTAAGGACCACAAACAAAAACGGTGCCTCCTTATTGATATGGCAGTCCCTGACGCAATGTATCTTTGAAGATATTCAAAAAGTTGTCAAAAATACAAGGACCTTGAAATAGAAATCTCGTAAATGTGGCATATGGGAACATCAACAATCCCTGTTGTAGTTGGAGCCCTAGGACTGGTTGGAAAAGATTGCAGTAGAC
Organism: Acanthosepion pharaonis; assembly: GCA_903632075.3. Taxonomy (NCBI): domain Eukaryota; kingdom Metazoa; phylum Mollusca; class Cephalopoda; order Sepiida; family Sepiidae; genus Acanthosepion; species Acanthosepion pharaonis. The sequence goes on from CAHIKZ030001223.1 coordinate 455,354, forward strand.
TAATTGAAGAGATTCCTGGAAGTCCATGCCTCAAGGAGATACAAAAAATTGTTCTGACAAATACAGTTTACGAAGGGCTTTATCTATGTAATTTTTTTTTTTTTTTGTCAGTGGAAAATGTCATGATGCCATTTCTAACCTTAGGTCCCTGGGCGGGACCCGGAAAGAAATGTGTAAACGCCAGAAATCAAAGAAAATAAAAATAATACTAATAATAATAACAATAATAATAATAACAGTAATAATAATAATAATAATAATAATTTCGGAAAGGAAACTGCTAGAAACTGGTATGAACATCCTCCAGACCTGGTTACAGACAAAGGACCTGTACGAATTTCTGCACTGGCAAAACAATCAAAGCTAAAAACAGCGTTAACCCCAAATGCAATTCTTTTGATGAATATCCGAAAAGAATTGGCCATCTTGCGTCAGTTTTCACGGTGTTAGCATCCACCGAATATAAGAGTCGGCATTACAGATTGGGCCAATATCTGCAGATTTTATGGGAAGGAAACTGCAAGAAATTGGTATGAACATCCCCCAGACCAAGTTACAGAGATAGGGTCTGTAACAATTTCATAGGACTTCATAATACACACAATCAGAAGAGTCAAAGCTAAAAGAAGAAGAAGAAGAAGAAGAAGAAGAAGAAGAAGAAGAACAACAACAACAAAGAGAAGGAGGGGGAGAAGGGAATGTAAAATATCCCATGCCCGTAATGGTGAGAGTAACATCTGAAGAAACGACAAATAATAATAATAATAATAATAATATGCAACTTTTAGGGGAAGGAAATTGCAAGAAACTAGTATGAACATCTCCCAGACCCGCTTACAGAGACAGGACCTGTGACAATTTTATGGGACTTCATAATACACACAATCAGAACAATCAGGTTAAAAGAAAAGAAAAAAAAGTGGGAGGAAGAGACGCAATAGAAGAAGAAGAAGAAGAAGAAGAAGAAGAAGAAGAAGAAGAAGAAGAAGAAGAAGGAGGAGGAGGAGGAGGAGCAGGAGAAGGATGGTATGTAAAATATCCCAAGCCAGTCATGGTAAAAATTTATGAGAACAACATCTGAAGAAGCGAAATAAAAATAAATAATAATAATAATAGTAACATTTAGGAAAGGAAGAATTACAGAAACACTCTGAATGAATTTAGATTTAAATTTTGGCACTAGGATTAGGGTACTGGAACAAAATGAAGTCTATAGGTACCTAAGGATTAGCGAAGGAGATGGAATACTCCATACCCAAATGAAGGAGAAGGTAAGAAAGGCGTACTACAGGTGTGTGCGTCTGGCACTGTATACCGAGCTGAATTAAAAAAACAGAATATCAGCCATAAACATCTTGCCTGTCCCTCTGATGCAATACACTTGTAAGATCCTTAACTGGATTATAGCTGACATTAAGCGAAGAGACACCAAAACTAGAAAGCTTCTCATTTGCTACCGCATGCATCATCCCAAAGCTGATGTTGATCGTCTCTATGTGCCCAGATCTGAAGGAGGCAGAGGATTAGTTCAACTAGAAGCGACTGACAAAACTAAAACATTTTGCCTTCAAAGATATCTGGAAGCTACAGAAGGCTGGATGATGATCTGTGTTCCGATTACTATTGGTACAGTTTCAGTCTTCATTTCCAGCATCCTGTTAATCTCGATCTTAAGGTCCTTGTATTTGGACAATTTCTCGATAATTTTCATGGAGGTTTTTCTCTCGGATGATACTGCTATGTCAATAAGTATGCTGAAAATATGGCCGACAGTTTCATCATATTTTCCGTATATCCTGCATTTCGGGTTAGTTCTATCCTTGATTATGTGACAGCGATAGAATCTGTTTGCGAGGCATTGGTCCTGAGTTGCAATAATTAGGACCTCTGTCTCAGCTTTCAGCCTGGTGCTCCTCAGCCACTGATGTGTTTTCTGTTGGTCCACATCTGCTTCTTTCGTTCTTTTTAGGTATTTGCTATGCAAGGCCTTGTCCTCCTAGTTTTGTTGTAATTTCATTTGGCCTAATTATTGTTACTATTATTATTATTATTATTATTATTATTATTAAGTAAAGAGAGGAAATGAGAAGGACTGTATTCTCATCGTAGTTGTGGTGATGGTGTTAGACCTGCCATTATTATTATTATTATTATTAAGAAAAGAGAGGAAAGGAGAAAGACTGTACTCTCATCGTAGTTGTGGTGATGGTGTTAGACCTGCCATTATTATTATTATTATTAAGAAAAGAGAGGAAAGGAGAAAGACTGTACTCTCATCGTAGTTGTGGTGATGGTGTTAGACCTGCCATTATTATTATTATTATTATTATTATTAAGTAAAGAGAGGAATGGAGAAAGACTGTACTCTCATCGTAGTTGTGGTGATGGTAATAGACCTGCCATTATTATTATTATTATTATTAAGTAAAGAGAGGAAAGGAGAAAGACTGTACACTCATCGTAGTCGTGGTGATGGTGTTAGACCTGCCATTATTATTATTATTATTATTATTATTATTATGTAAAGAGAGGAAATGAGAAAGTCTGTACTCTTATCGTTGTTGTCGGGATGGTGTTAGACTTGACATTATTATTATTATTATTATTATTATTATTTCCTTTGATTTCTGTTCTATACCCATTTTCTTTCCGGGTACCAACCAGAGACCTAAGGCCGAAAACAGCTTCATGACATTTTCCACTGATTATTTTGTAAAAAAAGATCAACAACAAAAACCTCCTGAGAACACACACATTTTAGATAGATAAAGCCCTTTGTAAGGGTTGAGGTCTACTTGTCAGTACAAATTTTTGTATTTCTTTATTCATGGGCTTCCAGTAATACCTTCAATGAGTCAATCGGAATATTTTCCCATCAATCCGAGTGCTCCAACTACAACTGGAATTATTGATGTCCTCACGTGATTATTTTTTTTTTTTTAGATTTCCACAAGATCCTTTTATTTTGATAGTTTCTTGAAGATCAAACATACATTACAAACAGCAGGGACTGCCATGTCAATATGAAAGGACATTCTGTTTTTGTGACCTTTGATCACGATGTCTGGGCGATTAGCTTTGATGTTTTGTCTGTTTGTATTGTGAAATCCCATAAAATTGTTACACGTCCTAAGTCTATAAACTTGTATGGATCGTGTTCTTGCAGTTTACTTTCCGTAAAAGTTACATATTTTCCAGTGCAAATATTGACTCACTCTAAATTTTACATTCAGTTTGTGTTAACACAGTGCAACCTGATACAAGATGGTCAATTGTTTCTGGATATTTATCCCAAAATCTGCATTTTGGGGCCAATTTTTCAGTATGTGTGCTTGGTAATTTCTACTAAGGAAGTATTGGTCCAGTGCTGTAAGCATAAAACCTTCGATTTCATCTTTTAATGCTACACTACATAACCACTGATAAGAAAGGGGTTTGTCTATATCGGCTTGTTTTGTACGGGTAGAGTATTTACCATGAAGAAGCTTACCCTGCCATCTGTTTTTATATTTGCCATATTGTATTTGCTTTTGATTTCTTTTTCGTTTCTTTGCCGCTGCAGTAGATGCATTATGGTTCATTTGCACTTCTTCACCGACTTAAAATTACCTTTTGAATTTTTGGCTTCTTCTTTTTATTATTATTATTATTATTATTATTGTATTTCCTATGATTTCTGGTGTGTATTCATTTCTTTCCTGTCTGGTTGGTGATCATACCAAATTTCTTGCAGTTTCCGTAAAACTTCCAGATTTTCTAAATGCAGATATTGGCACACTCTTTCATGCCAGGTTTTATATTCAGTAGGTGAATACCGTGCAACTTGATAAAAGACAATCAATTGTTTCTGGATATTTATCCCAGAATCTGCATTTTGGGATAACAGAATTTTTCAGTATGTGTCCTTGCTAATTTCCAGTTAGTAAGCATTGGTCCTGTTGAGCAAGAGTAAAACCTTTGGTTTTAGCTTTTAACCCTGCACTACGTAGCCACCAATGGGCACGGGGTTTTGTCTACATCAGTTTGTTTGGTAAGGGCAGAATATTAACAGTGAAGAGGTTTATCTTACCATCGTTTCTATATTTGATCTAGTCCATTTGCTTTTGCTTTTTTTAAAAAGGTTTTTGCAGTTGCAGTCGGTGTATTATGTTTTAGTTGCATTTCTCCGCCCACTTTAAACTCCATTTTGAATTGGTTGGCTTCGTTTATTACTGAATAAAGTTTCTTACTTCTTTCATGTTCTTTGACACAGATCATCATCCAGTCGTTTGTAGTTTCCAGGTATCTTTGAAGTCTGACTGTTGTAGTTTTGTAAGAGAGTTCTAGTTGAACTAATCCTCTGCCTCCTTCGGATCTGGAAACCTACCGACGATGAACATCAGCCTTTCGATGATGCGTTCGGTGGCAAGTGAGAAGATGTCTTGTTTTAACATCCATTCACTTAAGCTATGGCCCAATGAAGGATGTTGAAATTGTTCATTTTTTAAACAGTATATATATATTTTTTCGTCTACCGGCCTGAATATTAGAGAAATTTCATTAAAGAAAAATAAATGCTCCCTGAGAGAATTTGAATCTGTGTCCCACTGGGCAGAGTAAACCGGCGTTAGGTACGACGTGCTTTAACCGACTCGGGCACGAAGAGCCTTTGCCGATCAAGCAAAGTCGACTAGCGCCTTTAATTGAAATTCCTCTCCTCATCGACTAATTCAAGTTTTATATCTGCTCAGATCAGTTTCGTATCCTAATCTAAACAAAGAAGCAATGGATTTTTTTTATTTATTAATCCGACAGATTATGTTTAAAGTGATAAAAATAATCCTATTAAATCAAAATTAGCGATTATCAATATAGTGTACTATTTAACTGTCCAGTATAGGTCTGTGTTTATTATCATAACTCAATTAGCTATATTGGTCATACCACAACCTCCTTAATTAAGCGTCTCACATGTCACCTATATGACTAAAGTGTCATAAAAAAGCATTTAGCCGCCCACAATGCACATAAGGAAAATTCTGGTTGATGACACGATCGTCCTAAGGCCTTAATAGGAACTTGTATCTCAAACAGGGAAAGATAGTGAACGTATTGTACATTAATTACTGCTTCAAATCCAGGTCCTTAATGTTTCATGTAATATAAAATTGCAGACCTAAATCTAAAACAGAATTGTAAAGTATGTATTAAGCCTAGGCCTGGAGGGTACCTGCCATTAAGTTTTCATCTCGCTGTTTAAAAGTGCCGGACCATGGAGTTCCGGACCACTGAGCATTAGATTAAAGAGGTTGTACTATATTAAAAACACAAAAAATACCAAAAAGGGGTTAACACCAAAAATTATGGTGTGTCCATGACGTCTCTTTACAATTTACAAAATATATCACAAATGCAATTGATAAGATACCATAATCAGATAGATAGATAGATAGATAGATAGATAGATAGATAGATATTGAAAGCGATAGATAGATAGATAGATAGATAGATAGATAGATAGATGATATAAACAGAATAAGATAAGAGATCAAGATAGATATACATGATGTCCATAAAGTCTTTTTACAATTTACAAAATATATTACAGATGCAATTGAGGAGATAACTTAGCTAGCTAGCTAGCTAGATAGATAGATAGATAATGAAGAGACTAAGATAGATAGATAGATAGATAGATAGATAGATATGAACAGAATAAGATAAGAGATTAAGATAGATATACACGATGTCCATGACGTCTCTTTACAATTTACAAAATATATTACAAATGCAATTGATAAGATACCTTAATCAGATAGATAGATAGATAGATAGATAGATAGATAGATAGATAGATAGATATGAACAGAATAAGATAAGAGATCAAGATAGATATACATGATGTCCACAAAGGCTACAGCGAAAATGGCAAGAAATCGATTAACGTCTTAATGTCCTTCGTGCAAGTAATGGCGTCCATAGAGATGAGCATTCAATTAATTAAAAAAAAAAAACTTTAAAATCTACTCCTCTTTTTTCTGTTCATTTGCTTTTGTAATAATTTTCTTTAAATTCTAAAAAGACTTATGGACAACCTGTATATATACTAACAGAATAAAAATAGATAGATGTTAACAGATTAAGATTGATAAGTGCAAACAAAAGAAAGAAAGAAAGAAAGAAAGAAAGAGAGAAAGAAAGAAAGAAAGAAAGAAAAATGAATAAATAAAGCAAACGAAAGAAAGAACAATTTAAAGATCACATTTAGATAAAATTGTTTAATCTTCGCGAGAAAAAAATTGAAGTGAAAAAGGAATTATACCAAAATATATTAGAATATTCTTGTCGAAATTATAGCATCAGTCTTTAAGCATTTAGACAACTTCAAAACATCAATTTTCAAGATTTCCATAAAACAATGTTTAAAAGGTGCATTTTGTCGCTTATAATTTCAGTGGTTAGCCTACACTCATGGTCTTGTGCCGGGACTCGATTAGTGTTACTAAATTCATGCAATATTTAAAAACAGTATTTGACTGTGTAGTTCTGTAGTATGGCGAAACTCATTTCATTTATGCTTTGATCAAAACAAAATCAGCGATTAATTTGTTTTTATAGACAAAGAAGAAGAAGAAGAAGAAGAAAGAAAGAAAGAAAGAAAGAAAGAATGAATGAATGAATGAGAGAAACAGGGAAAACAAATAAAGGAGCAAAAGAGGAAAAACTAGAGAAAAAAGAACGATCAAAATGAAGGAAATGATAGAAAAGAAAGAAGGAAATAAGGAAAAAGAAGAAAGAAAACAGAAGGAATGGACGAAGAAAAAAGAAAGAAAAAGGAAAGAAAGAAAGAAGGCGTATATGGAATTACGAGAAAGAAAGAAAGAAAGAAAGATGGCGCATATGGAATTACGAGAAAGAAAGAAAGGCTTATATGGAATTATGAGAAAGAAAGAAAGAGAGAGAGAAAGAAAGAAAGAGAGAAAGAAAGAAGGAAAGAAGGCGCATATGGAATTACGAGAAAGAAAGAAAGAAAGAAAGAAAGAAAGATGGCGCATATGGAATTACGAGAAAGAAAGAAAGGCTTATATGGAATTATGAGAAATAAAGAAAGAGAGAAAGAAAGAAGGTGCATATGGAATTACGAGAAAGAAAGAAAGAAAGAAAGAAAGAAAGAAAGAAAGAAAGAAAGAAAAAAGAAAGAAAGAAAGAAAGTAAGAAAGATGGCGCATATGGAATTACGAGAAAGAAAGAAAGGCTTATATGGAATTATGAGAAAGAAAGAAAGAAAGAAAGAAAGAAAGAAGGCGCATATGGAATTACGAGAAAGAAAGAAAGAAAGAAAGAAAGAAAGAAAGAAAGAAAGGCGTATATGGAATTATGAGAAAGAAAGAAAGAAAGAAAGAAGGAAAGAAAGAAAGAAAGGCGTATATGGAATTATGAGAAAGAAAGAAAGAAAGAAAGAAGGAAAGAAAGAAAGAAAGAAAATTATAGAGGACAGAAGCAAATAAATAAAACAAACAAAAAAAAGTAAAATTGAAAAGAAAGAGAAAAGCATATATTTCTGTATCTGGAAATAAAAAGAAAGAAAGAAAGTGAAATGTAACAGAAGGAAAAAAAAAAGAAGAAATTGCAACCGGATATGACGTAGGCATGACAAAGTGCCATCCGGAACTTCAGTTCACCAAGTACGATTTTAATACCAACATCCGCGTTCTCCATGCAATAATGGTCCACTCAGCGGCATGTCGACACACCCTGAAATAATGGAGTTAATATGATTTCGCCATTACAATATCGGGAATGCGCGTCTGTTCCTTACAATTGGCACTATTTACCATTCTCTATTCGTTTGTTTTACGATTTAGGTTTCGACCAACCAATTCCAACTTCGTTCCTGCAAAGTCCTCGCAGATTTAAATACCATAAGGTGGTGATTTTTTGATGGCTCCTCTTCAGAGATATATGCAAACCAGCTTCCCTTTGAACCACTTTTTTTAAAAATTTAGTTCGCTTGTTTTATTTTATCTTTGGTGATTACGTCCAGCCATTATTTCCCAAGCGTTGCTACGGAAGACCTAAGGGGAAAAGATGCGCTTACAACGATTTAAATTCTCCCTTTACAGCCCTGACGGATTTCGAAATCGTTTACATAGCGCTGGAATTGATAAAATATTTTCCACTCTAACACAATGTTTTTTATACAATGATGTTCAGACACAAGAGTCACTCAAGGTAGAGGATTAGAGAGTAAGAGGTAAGAGTCACAGTTTGTGAGGGTATGCTTGGAAGCTAACGGTTTACCATAGAACTGTCCCACAAACAAAATGTTGCAACTCTCGCTATTTCCATGGAAATTGCCCAAATGAGGTTCCTTCATTAGATCAACCCGTTCAGACATTCACAGCTTGGATTCACTTCATCATGGACACAGGATAAATTCATCTTCATTTTGTTCATATTCCATTCATAAGGAGAAAGTTCGAGAGCTTCTCTATTAATTGTTTAGTCATATCACCCCTAGCAAGGCGATAATGCCCCTAAGGCGCAAGAGTTACTGATAGTAGAAGAGCATGAGAAGACTTTAGTGAGGAGAAAGGACAATAAAAGAACAGGTTTCAGGAAGACAAAAGATGGCGATAATGCCACTAAGACGCAATGGGTTCCTCGGAGAGAAAGAGAATGAGAAGACTTTAGTGGGGAGAAAGGACAATAAAAGAACAGGTTTCAGGAAGACAGAAGATGGCGATAATGCCACTAAGACGCAAGGGGTTAAAATTAGCCGAATGTTTTACAAACGCTTTCGGCTATACTTTTATCCATTATCAAGGATGAATTTTATTTTACTTTTAACTGAATATATGAATTGCTTTATGTATGTATCTAGAGTTATAGGAATGTGTTATTTTCCAATCACGATCAGCATATTGTGACCATGTTATTGAGTGTTGGTTTTTCTCTCTTCTTAATACTGCTTTCATTATTTTTAAGCCTTTTTTTACATGTGGATTATGCTATCATATTTATATTGTCAAGGTGTATGTTATGTATAGAGTTTGGTAGGTCACCATGTGTATTTAAATGAGGCCTAATTGAGCTATGGTCAGAGAGATGTAATGTGAGTCTTCTTGCTAGGCATGTTGTTGTATATCCAATATAATTATTTACGAATTTGCATATGTCAAGAACACGGTTTCTTAATTATTATTTTTGACGATGAAGTTAGCGGTTTAATTTTTTTAATAATAAATACTTAATTTAATTTTCTTGTTTTTGTCAACTAGTTGTGTATTTCTATATGATGTGTCTTAGTAAAGATTCGTTTTGCTAATAATTACTATGCATTTGATTTTTGTAAAAAATGTTAATGTTATAGGTTTTTTTCTGTGTTTTGTGTTGCTATTGTTTACCTTAGAAAGAAAAAAGGTCTATGGTAATCTATAAGATGGTTCAGAAAGAAAGAAAGAAAGAAGGTGTATATGGAATTATGAGAAAGAAAGAAAGAAAAGAAAGAAAGAAAGAAAGAAAGAAAGAGAGAAAAGGGCGTATACGGAATTATGAGAAAGAAAGAATACGTATAAGAAATTACGAGAAAGAAAGAAAGAAAGAAAGAAAGAAAGAAAGAAAGAGAGAAAGAAAGAAAGAAAGAAAGGAGGCGTTTATGGAATTATGAGAAAGAAAGAAGGCGTATATGCAATTATGAGAAAGAAAGAAAGAAAGAAGACGTATATGGAATTACGAGAAAGAAAGAGATAGAGAAAGAAAGAAAGAAAGCGTATATGCAATTATGAGAAAGAAAGAATACGTATAAGAAATTACGAGAAAGAAAGAAAGAAAGAAAGAAAGAGAGAAAGAAAGAAAGAAAGGAGGCGTTTATGGAATTATGTATATGCAATTATGAGAAAAAGAAAGAAAGAAAGAAGACGTATATGGAATTATGAGAAAGAGAAAGAAAGAAAGAAAGAAAAGCGTATATGCAATTATGGAGAAAGAAAGAATACGAAAGAAATTACGAGAAATATGCAAAAGAAAGAAAGAGAAAGAAAGAAAGGAGGCGTTTATGGAATTATGAGAAAGAAAGAAAGAAAGAAAGAAAGAAGGCGTATATGCAATTATGAGAAAGAAAGAAAGAAAGAAGACGTATATGGAATTACGAGAAAGAAAGAAATAGAGAAAGAAAGCGTATATGCAATTATGAAAAAGAAAGAAAGAAAGAAAGAAAGAAAGAAGGCGTATATGCAATTATGAGAAAGAAAGAAAGAAAGAAAGAAGACGTATATGGAATTACGAGAAAGAAAGAAATAGAGAAAGAAAGAAAGAAAGCGTATATGCAATTATGAGAAAGAAAGAAAGAAAGAAGGCCTATATGCAATTATGAGAAAGAAAGAAAAGAAGACGTATGTGGAATTACGAGAAAGAAAGAAAGAAACGTATATGCAATTGAAAGAAAGAAAGAAAGAAAGAAAAAAGAAAGAAAGAAGACGTATATGGAATTACGAGAAAGAAATAAAGAAAAGAAAGAAAGAAAAAAGAAAGAAAGAAGGCGTATATGGAATTACGAGAAAGAAAGAAAGAAAGAAAGAAAGAAAGAAAGAGAGAAAGAAAGAAAGAAAGGAGGCGTTTATGGAATTATGAGAAAGAAAGAAGGCGTATATGCAATTATGAGAAAGAAAGAAAGAAGACGTATATGGAATTACGAGAAAGAAAGAAATAGAGAAAGAAAGAAAGAAAGCGTATATGCAATTATGAGAAAGAAAGAAAGAAAGAATGCGTATATGCAATTATGAGAAAGAAAGAAAGAAAGAAGACGTATGTGGAATTACGAGAAAGAAAGAAAGAAGACGTATATGCAATTATGAGAAAGAAAGAAAGAAAGAAGACGTATATGGAATTACGAGAAAGAAATAAAGAAAAGAAAGAAAAAGAAAGAAAGAAGGCGTATATGGAATTACGAGAAAGAAAGAAAGAAAGAAAGAAAGAAAGAAAGAAAAAATGAAAAAAGAAAGAAAGATGGTGTATATGGAATTATGAGAAAGAAAGAATAAAAAGAAAGAGAGAAAAAGGCGTATATGAAATTATGAGAAAGAAAGAATGAAAAAGGCGTATATTTAATGATAAGGAAATTATTAAGTTCTTTAAAAAAAAGCAGACGGATCTTCGTGCGTTATCTTAAAGAAATTTTTAATAACCCCTATTTTATATCTGAGAGGCCATTGACTAATAAAATTAAGATGGCATGAGTTTTTACAAATTGGGTTTTTAAAGAACGATGTAGAGAATGTATTATTACTAGACTCAACAAGAAGATCCAAGAATGGCTGTTTATTTTGTTGGCTAAGTTTTACTTAATTCAGTTAATTAACTCGGTCGCCGACAAGCTGAGATGCTCACAGAGTGGGTCCGACGCGGCTCCTCGACTAGTTCCCGATACAATGTCCTTCTAGGTTGTGAAAGGTCTTTTGACTGTCGAGTAGCATGCAAGGCCGTTTGGTATTCGTGGAAGAATTCGGACTGTTTCCTGGGTTTATGACGGCATTCAGCCTCGGAACGGGAAGGAGTGATGATAATGCTCGGGAAGACGGCCTTAACATTCCTTGTTCAAGGGAAATCTGTCAACTGTCAGCGTAGGAAAACCAACCTAGAGGCGTGTTGATGACACTCCAAGTGTGGTATTCCCGGCCTCCCGTGACACGGACGTTGGACACAGTCTTTTCCGCAGACGTCAGCTTACGTCCACCCCACAAGCGGGAAAACAGCAAGCGCTCGATCGCCTTCGTACGTTTCCTGCAGAGAGTGAGTACCGACAACCCGTAAAGAATGACGCTAAAGACGAACACGGAGCACACCTCAGCCCGACGCTTTAAGAACAATCGCCTTTGTAGCCAAGTCCGGAGCGCCGCTCTAGCCTTTGCCAGTACCTTCAACCAATTCTTCTTCAGCTGGAGACCCGGCGCGAACCACACTCCAAGAATGTGGACAGGACCGTCAGTACAACTGACGGGGCCCCGGAAGAGAAAGATCCTTACAAAAACCTAAGTCGCAAGCCGGAAGACTTGTCACGGTTAATCTTGCCCCCTTCTCGTACCGTTCAAGCATCTTCTGCACCGCCTCAATGTCGGGACGACACGAAAATGGATACGAGATCAGTGTACCAGGAACTCTCAAATGGGTATATATATATATATATATATATATATATAATTGATTTAAAATATGTTTTTTTTTCCGCTACACAGTTCTAACCATGTTTCATTTTGAAACACCGTTAGAACTGTGTATGAAAAACATATTTTAAATCAATTAATGTCTAATATTAATACTCTCTAAATTTACATTGAAGCACTATTTTGTAAAAAATAAAATATCTATAAGAACACCGGATTATATATCTTACTGTTCTTTCTTTTTATTTAAATACACACACACACACACACACACACACACACACACATATATATATATATATATATATATATATATATATATATATATATAGTTTATGCAAACTTAGGTAATCCGTATGGGTAGACCTGAGGAGGATGATATCCAGAGAGCTCAATGTAAAATTCAGAGCAGATATGTTTGAATAAAAAGACAGACCACGTTAAGATTACATGTAAAGTTATTTCACCATAACCCTTTAACAGGGTTCTGGATCATCAGACTTTACTTCCAAAAAGCTGAAATGAAAATGAAAAGAAATTCACACGTTTTGACGGACCTCATCAAGTATACGTAAAATTAACGAAGTGAGGAAGTGTATATATATATATATATATATATATATATTAAATGGGAAATGTCAGTGCCCCAGTTTTGTTACACTTTTTAATTAGAGGGACACAAATCTCTTACTTTCAATAGCTCATGTTACAGAAATTTTGGATTCCCAAGTTTTCATGAATGAGATTCTTTTCTGTGATTTTGTGACGACATTTTGCCCGATAACAATTTTATGGGTTGGAAATAAATTTGGAAATAACCGAAATTAATTTGGAAATCCAGCAAAAGTCACTCATAAAATAAAAATAATTGTTTCTATGGAATGTAAGGACCTACGTACATCAGATTGTCTTTAAATTAAATGATGGCAGAAGAATTATCGTTGAAAGTTGCGTTTAAATATTAATGCAATACTTAAATGCAGAGATCAATTTTGAGTTCATTTGTAGTTTATTGTTGCCTATCGCATACGGCAGCAATATGCCTCACAAAAAAGGAATCTCCCTCAACCAGATTCGTTTCAAAAGAGCCAAGACTGCAGAGAGGAAAAGAAAGTCCCGTGAAAATTAAAGCCCACATCAAACGGCAACAAGGAGAGTTTCCAATGCTGAGAACTTACAAAGATTTAGGGACTCTCAAACTCGTGAACAAGCTGAAGCACCAGTTAAGACTCCTCCGCATGAAATAGCTTAAATGCCACTCTATCAGGCAGCATTTTATATATATATATATATATATATATATATATATATATATATATATATATATATTTCGGTTAACGCTTGATAGTATTTAAGCGTTTTAAATTCTCCACAAAATAAACTAGAATTTAATATAAACCAATATATATATATATATATATATATATATATATATATTATGAAATGGACAAAAGTCCGGACAATTATTTTAAGACATTTTTATGTTTATACATTCTTTTTATAGATACAAATATTTAAGTAAATGCTCTGTTTATAATAAACAGTATTAACAACATTTACCAACCTGAAATCAGTAAAATCGACTTTGTTAACCGAACGATCCTCTGTGGCTGAATTGGTTAAGGCACGTCAGGCTATATGACGGTCCTGTATAGGATACAGGTTTGATTCCTGTCGGAGGTCGCATATTTTCTAAGAAAATTTCTCGGGCATTCAGGCCGGTAAATGTCGTTAATACTGTTTATTATAAACAGAGCATTTACTTAAATATTTGTATTTATAAAAAGAATGTATAAACATAAAAATGTCTTAATATATATATGTGCGTGTGTTTGTAATTAAAAATTATCTCATCTACGTGAAAACTTTTTCCTATTACATTTATCAAGTTTTCCTTCTCACTTTTGCCTTCTGTTTAGGATATATATATATATATATATATATATATATATATATATATATATATATGTTCCGACAGTTTACCAAGGACTTCACTGACATGTGACTTCTTTGATTATTTCTGCTGTCAAATTTTTGTCAGCAACGCGTCGGGTGTTTCAAAAAAAAAAAAAAAAAAGAATGTCATGTGTGTTGAAATAAGCCTTCGTTATATAAAGCGTATGACAAACGAAAGGAAAAATAAAAATCATACAGAAAGATGGCGGTCGTTATCGTCTGCGGTTGATGAGCAGGAAAACAGAATAGGGCTTCGCTGATAGCGAACGATGGAAAATAAGCAGAAAAAATGTACGAGACATGTTGGTCTTTTCAGAAAGAAATTTATCTTTTTACTTATAGACGGTAAAAATATATATATATATATATATATATATATATATATATATATATATATATATATATATATATATAAAAAGAGAATGTCAACAGAGGTATAGTTACAAAATATTTATGCATATATATATATATATATATATATATATATATATATATATATGAATAAAGAAATATAGTCTTAAGGTGTGCTATATTTATGGGATAAAGTGCTCAATATCAGAGATAGAGCGTGTGTAAATTGCGTCTAACATGGAACAGCCGTCGTCTCTAAGTGTTGACTTCAATGTTCACTTTTTATATATATATATATATATATATATATATATATATATATGCATAATAATGTAAATATTTTTAACTATGCCTCTGTTAACATTCTCTCTCTCTCTCTCTCTATATATATATATATATATATATATATATATATATATATATATATATAAACAAGTTTGATTAAATAGTACCGACAAAGTGTGTCTGTGTATTTGTTTTTTATACTTTTCCAGCTTTCGGATAAGATGTTTAGTATTACGTCCGTTATTATATGACGTAAAGTTAGACCATTTTAAAAGTCCAGCGTCCTAATTACTCCGAAGATGCAGACAAAGGAATTCTAAAGACCATACAGCCACCACATCATTCTTGATAATGACTGGAAATTCAAAAGTACTTGAACATAACAAAATATGAACTTTGAACAGTTTATCCACAACTTCGAACATAATACTGAAGATCACATGCGAAAGTTGACAAAGTAGAATAAAAGATTAAACCGACAGACCTCGTCGGTAATTTTTAATCAAACCTGCTTGCTTGAATACTTACTGACCATATACAGCGTGAACCAAAATTAGGTTGAGAATAAAGGATATTTATTTTGAGATTACATTCTAATACAATTAAATTTTAACAAACAATTATTATACATATAATTAAATTTTATTCTATACTATGATGGCTGGTTAACTTTAACGCCTCAAAAACTAAACTACTCTCTATAAATCACCATAGAGATCCTTCCCTGCCCCCATTAAAATGTCTGATAGTCAACTTCTTAAGAACAACTCTCTGCGTCTGCTCGGTCTCACGTTGGCTGCTGACCTGAGATGGAACAAAAATTCAGCCCAGTCGCAAGTATTCTACTCAGAATCAACTTTTATTACCTGTCTTAAAAGCATTCAATGTGGCCACTACCTGCAGAGCGGGCAACATCAACGCGATAAGAGAATTCTTTCCAGGCACTTTTCAGCATAATGTCTGATGCCCAACTTCTCGAGAGCAACTCTCTGCGTCTGCTCGGTCTCACGTTGACTGCTGACCTGAGATGGAAATACAGTGAGTCAATTGCATCGTCCACCGCGAGGAAAGTTGGCTCTCTGTGCCGCGCCAGGAATGTTTTTTCTCCTGAATCGATACTTCAAATATACAAATCAACCATTCGCCCTTGCATGGAGTATTGCTGCCATACATGGTCTGGAGCACCTTCTGTTTACCTCGGAGTTCTTAACAAGATCCAGAGACGAATATGTAATATTATTGGCCCTGATCTGGCATCTCGTCTACAGCCACTCTCTCACAGACGCGCCGTCGCTTCTCTCTGTCTTTTCTACAAATACTTTCATGGTAAATTGCTCCGATGAGCTGCTTTCACTGGTTCTCAGACTCCATGAATTCAAACGCCGTACGAGGCTGGCATCCCGCTGTCACCTTTTCACTGTAGAAACTTTTAAATGTAGCCGTCTCTTCTACTCCAATAGTTTCATACCTCGCACCTCTCGCCTGTGGAACATCCTTCTCAATTACTGTTTCCCTGAGAGCTATAATCTCCAACTATTCAAATGTAATGTCAATCGACATCTCCATTTGCCTTGATCTATCCACTATCTCTCTCCTCATCCTTTCTTCTATCACTCCTATCTGATCTCGCACCAAATCTTCTGCAACCCCCTGCATCTTAGTGGCTTCCCGCCTTGCTCGGGGCGTAATGCATAAAAAAATGCAATACAAAAGAACTTAAAATTTTATTTCCCATTATTTGATTTTTGAATTATCTAAAAAAAAAAGATTAAATTCTAATAAATTTAGTATAATGTCACATAAATATAATACTTATAATACAACTCTAACGCAAATCTTATTCACCTATATATATATATATATATATATATATATATATATATATATATATATATATATAATTGAACGAAGAAATATATATATATATATTATAATTGAACGAAGAAAGATTAATCCATATTTTTTTTAATACAATCTAAGCTTTCGGCTTATATAAGCCATTATCAAAGATCCCAATTACAACATATTAAGCAATATACGGACAAGAAAGTGATGATAGTCTGTCATTGTTTACATAGATGATCTCTAAGCAACGATAAACGATAATATCATTTGTAGAGATTCCAACCTAAACAAAATCAACTATGGAATCTCTACAAATATCCTTAAATGTCTGTAGTTGGTGACGGAGGCCATTGGTTTGTGCCAACGGCTTTCTATACTTCATACTTCTCCAATTCCCTCTCGTGTCGTCATGTGTGACGTCATGAGATGCGGTGCGATTTTCGCTTCTAGCGTCTTATATGCATGTGTTTATCGTTGCTTAGAGATCATCTATGTAAACATTCACAGACTGTGAATATATATATATATATATAATTTATTCAAAGATTCTATATATAGTTTTAAATTCAGGAGTTCATTTTTTAAATTAAATTCTACATTAAACACCATCACTTGAGGGGACACCAGAAGTGTTGAAACAAAATGGCTATTTTCGTAGTGATTTTATAACATATTTATGTTATAATTTTCGAATAAATAATATTTGCTCTACTCTGTATTGAGCACTCTGTTTTTGGTTATTGGAATTTTATTCCGTACACACCAATCCTACACTTGGATATATATATGTGTGTGTGTGTGTGTGTGTGTGTGTGTGTGTGTGTGTGTGTGTGTGTTTGTATGTGTGTAAAAAAATAGAAATAAATTCAACCACAATTTTGATTTTAAAAATGCTACACTCATAAAAAGAAAATAATTCACTGAGAAGAAAAATCCTCGAGAGTGCCGTCATTGAATATTATCCAAATATTAATCTACGGCCAGGTTTTTCCCAATATCATCTTTCCTAACGGAATGTCTACTCTCCCAAGAGATCAAACGAAAACGCTTGAATCCGTCAATACAGACATTATTTCTACTCTTGAAAACGTTCACTTCAAAAAATAACTGACGTCATTTTTCAGTTGGCGAAATGAATATATACCAGCGTTTCTAAATTCATCTACCTACTAACGTCGTTTTGTTTTTTGCATATAGATATTTGTTTCCTATTGTCTTTTTTCCTTTACATATATATATATATATATATATATATATATATATATATATATATATATATATATATATAATGGATTCTCCCGTCGAGTTCGACGTCTGAGGTACTGACGACCATGAACTGATTATCTGCATGCCTATGACGGGCATGACTTTTGAGACCGGCTCCAGAATTGCACAAAAGACCACAAAGAGTACAGGAGAATGTATTGTATCCAAGTGCAACAGGAACACTGTTAGATGTCTTATTTTGTTTTCTCGTCTCATGTAGTCGACTGATGCTTACTTCTCAGTGCAGCTATATCAATGTTGTATTTCTTTAGCTCCAATGCGACAAGAAATGTTTTTCTTTCTGGTCATGAGTTGTTGTCCTGGAGAGAGTTCGTACATTCCAAGTGCCAAGATGAAGTTGATGTTGTTTCGTAGAGTTTTTGGCAGTAGCCGGATATGTGTGGAACTAATTAGATGTAGTTGTCAGAAAACCAACACAATGATTTGTTTCAAGTGGTGAAGGCATGTGTCGGACCATCCACACTTTTTGGATCTGTTGATAAAAAAGTAACGGTGCAAAAGACTTGCCACGGAAACTCCGAACGACAGTCCTCATGCGTTATTATCGCAGTCAATAGCAGCCAGTACACGCGTATCCGCAGACATATGCAATATAGTGAGCGGGTTAAGTTTTTTTATTATCGTGAAACCAACATTAAAAAACATTAAAAGGATTGCTAACCAAAGCTCAGAGAGATTCCTTTCACCCACATCAAGGACAGCTAGCCCGCGCCAATTCTCAACCTGATACTTTACATAGCTCCGCGCAATTGTCTATAATTGGTAACAGAAGCCATTAGTTTATACAAAAATTATTGCTGGTAATATTTTTTTTTATTACAAAATATTTCTGGTATTACAGCCTATTTTTACACAAGTTTGGGTGTTAACTATTTGCCCAAAGCTGGGACCCTAACCGGTGTTACCACCCCGGGTCCGGGTGGACCTGTGAATACCAGCAATTAAGAGGTGGTTCCACGCTCCTCAAAACCTCCTGATCAGAGGCCGTGTAACTGGATGTAGTTCATCGACTTACCCAGGACCATTATTCTGGGTTCGATGAATTACTATATATATATATATATATATATATATATATATATAAATATAGAATAGAAAGATATAATCCAGTGTTCTAGTTATTTTTTATTTTATTTTCACAAAACATTGCTCAATGTAACTTTACAGAGCATAAATATTATAAATTAACTGATTTAAAAATGTTTTTTTATATTTGATATATATATATATATATATATATATATATATATATATATATATATATATAATTATTTATTTAAAAATATGATTCCAAATCGCGACATAAGAACTCCCATGTTTCAAAATTTTTTGGAAAAAAATTTTCGCTTGAAAATGGAACAGACCTTATTTTAACTCGATTTAATTTAAATAATTATATTGAAGTTTTTTCGGCTCTTGTTTTGAAACATGGGACTTCTTATGTCACGAATTGGAATCATATTTTAAATAAATAATTATATTTATGCTCTACTTTTGTATCGAGCACTATTTTTTAAAAAAATAATAACTAAAATACTAAGGGACTTTGGATTATTTACCTAACCAGTTCCTTCCTATTTTTTATATATTTTCACATATTATATATATATATATATATATATATATATATATATATATATATACATATATATATATATATATATATGTATGTATGTATGTATGTATGTATAAAGATACCCACAGAAGAAGAAAATAGACTTAAATAAAGAGGACGTCATTTTAACTTTAAGAAACTCTTTCGACCAAAACCTTATCAAAAGGAGAACTTTGTTACATAGAACAAACAATCAATGACTCACTTGTAAATAGCGTGTACATAGGACGAACCAATAAAGGCTGGAAAGTCACATTACGCAACACGTGACTGCCTATTTGCAATCTAGTGGTCAGAATCATACGAGAAGAACCACTCAATCTGTTCACGACTCTTAGATTGGTCAACATTTATTGGACAATCGTGACTATACCGCCGATTACAATGACAAGTTCTTTTCTATCGCACATCGGGCTCGCTGGGTCCAACATCTTCATGTCCTTGAGGCTGTGTATATATTAAAGTTTCATCAGCCAAGCCTATGCAAGCAAAAGGAACACTTCATTCGTTCCTTACGTTTGAATGAGCGAATATGAGTAAATATTTTTTTCTCTTTTATACTCTTTTGAAACAATTTATTTTGGTTTTAGTCGTTAATTTATTTACAGTTAAAATCTATTTTAATCGTGTTCCAATTTTTCCTGCTCGTTTTCTTATTTACAAATGTGCCATTGAGTATTTTGTTATACGCGCCAATGTTCTCGGATGAAGAAAGTGTTGGATTTTTAAGGATTCAATATTCATCATACATATATATATATATATATATATATATATATATATATATACTTGATGTAGGCCTCTGTGTTGAGTCTGATGTCCTGTCCGATGATGAATGGAGGCATAACGTCGTCATCAATAGGGATTACCCCAAATACCTTCGTAATCACCATTAGACTCATCCAACTCTTTCCGAATCATCTGCACTGTCCTAAGATTGACACCCAAACATTTTAAATTTTCATATTACAACTCTTCCGGCGCGAATACCGAGCAGTACAACATACGACACACTAAATTACACACACACACACACACATATATATATATATATATATATATATATATATATATATATATATATATATATATATATATATAAAAACCCACATATGTTTAAATAAAATCGATTTATGTAAGTTGAAGTTAAGTTCTTGTATCTTCTTTAAATATTATTATTTTAATAAAAAAAAAATAATAAATAAAGTTTGAAATATTTATTTCTTTTTAAAGAAAAATTATATAACCTCATTTTTATTTTAAAACATATAGGTGAGCTGGGGCTTAGCCCATAAAGCTGCACTTCAGAACGGCCCTAAAATCACTTTCAAAAAGACTTTTATTTTATAGTTACCGAATTTTCCAACCTTGTAAAGATTACAGAATCTTCCATTAGAGAATTTTCCCTTATAAAATTTTCCGTTACAGAATTTATCTAAATTCATTTAAATAATGAAACCTTATTACTTTTTCCCAGGTTGGTGTTTCCCGACAGGGTTAGGGGTAAGGTTAGGGTTAGGGTTAGGTTAGAGTTAGGATTAGGGTTAGGGCTAGGGTTAGGGTTAAACGGCGAAATGCATTATCGGATATATTTCGAAACAAATCTACTGTCATGAACGTTTTCTAATTGTCAAAACTTTTTAGTATATATATATATATATATATATATATATATATATATATATATATATATATATATATATATATATATATATTTCTGGACACGTGTTTCAAATCGTATTTCCTTTATCTTATCGGACTATCGTATTTTTGTCTGTAAGCTAACGAGCAACCGAATATGAGCTACGTTGAAAAAAGTCTTAATTTTTTATTTCGTTCTATTTTGGGGATTTCTAATGAGTTTAGTTCTTTTATTTTTATTTTTTCGCCATCACCAGAATGTTCTTTTGTTGCTTTGTCCGCCTCTTATTCGCAATTCATGGCTCCTTTTACTTGTCTCCCCAACTTCTAACTTATATTGTTCAATTTTTTTTTTATATCACCCAGTTTGCACTATTCCCTGTCTTCTGAACAGGAGTAGAGGTTTATCCTTTGTTTCCTGTTTAGGATTGGGTTTCCGGTTCCTTCTAATGTCTTCTTCAGCTTTATATTTCAAATGTTTCCGACTGAACACAGAAATGTTATTCACTAATTAAAACTTGACCTCTTCAAGGATAGAGTTAACTTTTATACTACCTGCATGGGCCCTCGAAATTTAATTATTGCTCTGCCTTACACTCATACAACACCACACATAAATACTCTATATTGAGCGGCTCTTGGGCCTTCTATTGAATAAACATTAGTAAAATATATTTTTTTCAAATATCTCCATTCATGAAAGAATTACTCTTTTCCCAAGACAACATACATGACAAAAAATGTTAAAAACGTAAAAGAAAACGAATTCCTAACCCTCCTGTTATATAAAAAATATACAATAAATAAATTTATCCCATACTAAAATAATTTATATATTAATTACACAAAGAATATACAACAACATCAATATTTACTTACTTCCGTTTATAAGACACTAGCGGGATTCAGATAAAAAATGATTACAAGAATATATATATATACAAGAATATAAAGAGGTGTAAGACAAGGTTGAGTCTTCTCACCGGACTTATTCAACTTTTACAGTAAAGCGTTTATGAAAGGATTAGAAGTCCTTCCAGGATACGTCATTAGCAGCCACAATCTTAACAGCACAAGATATATAAATGACACAGTGTTAATAACAGACTCAGAAAGGACACTACAGGAAATCCCACAAAAGTTAATGAAGGAAAACAAAAAAAAAGGTCTAAACATCAATTGCAAGCAGACAAAATGCATCGTTGTCAACAACAATAACAAAAAAAAAAAAAAAAAAAGATCCCGACGTGCAAATTACAAATTGGAGATACCAAAATCAAACAATTTACATGTGTTTTAACAGAGGACGGAAAATGTGACTCCGCAATCCGAAGATTGGCATAACGAAAGTGCCTTCCAAAAGCTAAGCAAAGTTTTAAGAAACGGGAAAATATCATTAAAACCAAAGAGTACTGAACTGTTATGTAAAGTCAATCCTCCCTACATGACAGTGAATGCTGGACAAATTCAGAAGGATGTATACCTTTGTTTTATAGATTACTAGCAGGTTTCGCCTGCCCACTATCGCTTTGAAAAGTAAGATATATTGCAAATCACAAGAAGTGATAATTATGGAAGACTTAAACGCCAAAATGAGCTGGGAGCTGGCTGGGGATATAGCAGGAAAATTCGGACTGGGAACCGCAATGAACGTGGACAAAAATGGATCCAATGACCAGGTAACAGCCAACATATGGTCCCAAGGACATCCGAGGCGATTATGAGGAGCCCAGGAGGAGAAATTAAAAAACAATTTAACTGCATAACTATCAAGAAAGGTTTCAGCAATGCAATGGTTCACTGCAAAACCTTCCCAAGTGCCGACTACGGAAGCGACCATCGCCCGGTTATATGTAAACTAAGAGTAAAATTGAATTGTTCACCTATATTGCATATGGTCCATTATAGGTTAAATACGGGTTTATGGAACGTTCGGATGTTGAACAACTGCGGCCAGTTAGATGAGTAGGCTAAAAATCAACGTCTTTGGTGTATGTGAAACTAATTGGTCAAACAACGGAGATTTTGTCATTGACAATCACAGGATTATTTATGCAGGCGGAGAGAAAAAAAAGCGATAAAGGAGTAGGATTGATACTAGACCAAGAATTCAAGAAATATGTTCTGGGATATTACCAACTATCCGAAAGAATTCTAGTAGTCAAGCTGAAAGGAAAGCCTTTCAATGTAGACATCATAATAGTGTATGCACCGACAGTGCAAAATAAGGAAGAAGAAATCGAATCTTTCTACTCCATACTAGACAAGGCTCTTTGCAAATCGCAAGTCATGGGGAACCTGAACGTCAAAGTAGGCAAGGAGAGAGAGGGTATGGGATATAGCCGAAAAATTCGGACTAGGAACCCGCAACGAACGTGGAGAAAAATGGGTCCAATGGTGCACGGCCAATGACCAGGTATTAGCTAACACATAGTTCCAAAGACATCCGAAATAATTATGGACATGGCGGAGAAACTAAAAACCAAATTGACTATGTAAATATCAACAAAAACTTCAGGACTTCAATGGCTTACTTCAAAACCTACCCAAGTGCCGACTGCGGGGAAGCGACCACATCCTTGTTATATGTAAACTAAGAGTGAAAACTACAGAAACTGAAAAGCCTAACAGCACTCAAATTGTTATACAACAACTCCTGGGCAACCCGAACCTGAAGGAAAAAATATGGACAGTGTGAAAAAGATACGAGGGACATAATGGAAATGGAAACTCGAAATGGGACATACTAAGAGAAGCTTTAGTGACATCAGCAATCAATATCATCCCAAAGGAGAATGGACGAAGAAAAAAAAACGAATGGGTGACTGATGAGATTCTCGACATGATGCAAAAGGAGAGAGAGAAACATCTGCCAAGATACGGAACGGAATAGAAAAACACAATGAAATAAGGACCAAATGCAGGCAGGCGAAAGAAGAATGGCTAAACAAAGAATGTGCAGAAATAGATTGACTAGCACCAACAAAGGAGATCTGCATAATCAAATATGCAAACTATCAGGACAGAAGACGTGCTCGTCAACAGGTTGCATAAAATGCACAAAGGATGGAACGCTTATATTAGGGAAGAAAAAATTCTTCAGCGCTGGAGCGAATATATTGAAAATCTCTTCCACGTCAAAAGAGAACAACCAACAATACACAGATCTACCGACTGACCTGAAATTCTAAAAACCGAACTAGAAGCAGCACTCGCAAAATTGAACAGAAACAAGGCGGCAGGGCCAGGCGGAATTGTAACGAAAACCTTTTATTTGAACTCGTGTGGAATGTTACCATTCCGATTATGTCGTTATTTCCTTTTCTAGTTACATGTGCTATCCATTTTAGTCTTTGCTGCTGTTGGTAGTCCTCAAACAATATTGCTTCTGTTATTTGGTACACTTTGCGATTCTGTGGCGCCAATACACAATGTTCAAAGAACGTTGATCTTTGCCCAATGCCTTCAGGCTTTATTTGCTCAAAGTTGTTTTTTTTAACCATTGATCTTAGGAAGTGGTTGTATATAACTGACAGTTTAGATATTTCTGAACGGTTTTGGCGCCATGCATGACAGCCATATGAAAGTGTCGATCTGATGAAGCTATTTAAGAACATAACTGAAATGGTAAAAACCGAAGTAGAAGCTGCATTGGCGAAATTGAACAGAAACAAAGCAGCTGGGCCAGACAGAATTGTAACTTGATTCTTGACAGCCTTAGATGATTTTGACAGAGACAGGATCACCGAAATAATAAATGAAATCTACAATACTGGTGATATACGGGGCGATCTCAGCAAATCTATTTTCACAGCACTGCCTAAGAAACCAGGCGCAAATGAATGTGATCTCCATCGAACAATCAGCCTAATAAGCCACGTAAAAAAGACTTATCATCGGTATTCTGATGAATAGAGCGGGCAACAGAATCAAGCCAGAGATAGGACAAGAACAGTGCGGGTTCGTTAAAGACACTGGAACAAGGAAAGTAATATTCATGCTCAGAATGTTATCAGAAAGAGTCATACAGATGCAGAAGAACGTGTACCTATGTTTCATAGACTACACAAAGGCGTTCGACAAAGTATACCACAAATATCTATTGGTAGTGCTCGACAACTTTGATATATTTGGGAAAGATATTAGAATAATGAAGAACCTATACTGGCAGCAAACAGCCTTCATGTGGATAGAGAATGAGTTCAGCTGATATACAAAATAGAAAGGGGCGTCAGACAAGGATATGTCTTCTCACCGGACTTATTCAACAGCAAGGGAATTCTGAGAGAACTAGAAATCCTACCAGGATTCATCATTGGCGGTCACAATCTTAACGTAAGATACACAAATGACACAGTGCTGGTAGCAGACTCGGAAAAGAAAATACAAAAACCTCCCACAGAAGGTGAGGAGAAAACAAGGAGAGCTTATAATTAACATCAGGAAGAAGAAGAAGCTGAAATTTGGGGGAGAAGAAAAAGGGACTAAACTGCACAAACTAGGGAAAAGAAGACAGAATGCTGAAATAGGGGATCATCATATTTAGTACAAAAAAGATGGCCCTGCACAAATAAATGCGAAAATTTAAACAGGCTTGTGGACCATAAAATCAAGCTGGTGCGGAAATTTAAATATCTGGGAACTGTTCTGACAGAGGACGGCAAGTGCGACGCTGAGATCCAGAGACGTATTGGGATGGCCAAAGACGAGTTCCAAAGGCTAGGCAGAGTATTGCGAGACAGGAGGATTTCGTTGGTAGCAAAGAAAAGAGTACTGAACTGCTACGTGATATTTGTTCTCATTAACTTATCGAATATTGGACGGTCTCCTCAAAGATGAAAAAGAGACTCGAGGAAAAGGAGCTATTATTCTACAGAAAGATGATAAGGATAACATGGACCGAGCGTGTGAGCAGCGATGAGGTTTTGGTGAGGAGGAAAACAAGGAGAGAGCTTATAATTAACATCAGGAAGAAGAAGAAGCTGAAATTTCTGGGACGCGTAATGAGAAAAGAGGACTTGGAGAATCTGATACCCATAAATCGAATAGAGGGAAAGAGAGACAAGGGAAAGCAAGACGTGATATACCTAGAGGGCTGAAATAGGTGGATAACGAAACAGGGTTTGGGAGAAATAGCAAAAGGACAAAACATATTTAGAACTACAAGGGATAGGAAGACGTTGTTGTGGATTCCGAGGATGGAATCCTGCAAAATAAATAAACAACGCCAGAAATAGAAAAATATGTGTATTAAACATAAGAATACAAACTTGAAATGAAGATTTGTAGTCCAGGAATGATAGGTTAGTAGAAAAGTATATGTAGACAAGTCTCTGTAAATAAAGAATATAAATACAAAGTTAGATAGATAATTATCTCTCTTTCTGGACTCTCGTATAACTCTGATGTGAACGCCTTGTCTCGATGAATTTTTGTCACGCTATCTCTCCGGATAGTATAAGTATAATTTGGATGATGTCCATCTTAGTAGAAGATAATAGATAGGGCGAATATGAATATAAGCCCCACAGATAGATGAATAAAAAATAAGATGGAGAGCCATGATCGCCCTAGGTCCTGAAGGGTGACAACGCATAGAAAAAAAGAAAATTAAATAAGATAGATGAATAAAAATGAATAAAAATAAGATTCGAAAGATAGATAGATAGATTAGATAAAAGATATATAAATCAGGGGTGCAGGTATATGTTTTGGTAAGATTCGATTGCGGCATGAAAAAAAATAAGAAGATAATTTATCGCCCTAAATAAGTTATTTTCTCTTTAGATGTGTAGATTGTCCAGATAGGGATATGAATATAAACATTGATAGATTATTTCTATGTAGAATGAATGCATTTCATAAATCGTTGTGTATGAACTCCCTTCTATGCTGTTAAATACGTTTTTTAAATTTCTGATAGATAGATTTAGATCAATAAGGATACGAATTAAATAAGAGATGTTTATCTAGATTATATACTGGAATATAAACAAAGTTAGATAGATGAACAAAAAATAAGATAGATAGATAAATTATAGATAGATAGATCTAGGAATAAAGATAGATATAAAAAATAAAATAAATTATTATAATGGATAGATAGATAGATGATATGTAGATAGATAGATATGTATAAATATTAGATAGACAAAAAAAAATATATATATATATATATATATATATATATATATATATATATATATATGTATATAGATGATAGATATATATGAAATATAAATAAGTTAGATGTACAAAAAATAAGATCAGAATAGTAGATAGATAGATAGATATATAAATAGATGAATAAAAAATAAGATAAATAAATGTAGATAGATGATAATGAATACAATGAATATATATATACATATGTGAATGATAGATAGATATATATATATATATAAATATATATATATATATATATATATATATATATATATATAGATCAATAGATAGATGATGTGTGTGTGAATATAAATGTGATGTGTAAGATAGATAGATAGATGTATTATATATATATATATATATATATTTATATATATATGTCCGTGTGATAGTGAATATAAATAAGTTGTATATATATATATCTGTGTATAGATAGATAGAGAAATAGTTAGATAGAATAAGATATATAGATAGATAGAAGAATATATATATATATATATGAATATATATATAACAGATATATATATAAGACAGAGTTAGATAGATTTAAGATAGATAGATAGAAGTAGATAGACGATAGATAGATATATATATATATAGATATATATATATATATATATATATATATATATACAATATATATATATATATATATATATAGAAGATAGATAAGATATTGAATATAAATGTTAGATAGATGAACAAAAAAATAACATAGATAGATAGAATGAAATAAATAATAGATATGAATATAAATATGATAGATGAATAAAAATAAAGATTAAATAATATATATATATATATATATATATATATATATATATATATATATATATATAGATATATAGATAGATAGATGATATATATATATATATATATATATATATATATATATAGATAGATATATATACGAATATATATATATGAATAAAAAATAAGATAGATAGATACATCATAAGGATAGATAGGAATATAAAAAATGAGATAGATAATCAGTAGATAGATTTATATATAGATGATGAATAAAAAATAAGAGAATGATAGATAGATATAATCGTAAATAGAATATAAATAAATGCGATGAAGATAGATATAGAGGGATGAATAGAAGATGAAATAGATAGATAGATAGATGATAGATAGATGAATAAAAAATAAGATAGATAGATAGATAGATAGATGATAGATATAGATAAACAGAATTAGATAGAGATATTAAAAAAAAAAAGAACAAAAATAAGATAGATAGAAATAAGAATGAGATAGACAATAAAAAATACGATAGATAGATAGATAGATATGAGATATAGATATATATATATATATATAGATATATGAATATAAATATAGATATATATATAATAGATAGATAGATATGAATATAAATAAGTTAGATAGATGAATAAAAAATAAGATAGATAGATAGATAGATAGATAGATAGATAGATAGATAGATAGATATGATAGATAGATGAATAAAAAAAGATAGATTATAGAAGATATAGATAGATATAGATAGATAATATATAGATGAATAAAAATAAGAACATATTAGATAGATAGATAGATATATATATATATATATATATGTATATATGTATGATTTAAAACAAGATAGATAGATAGATAGATAGATAGATAGATATGAATATAAATAAGAGATAGATGAATAAAAACAAGATAGATGATAGAATAGATATGAATATGAATGTAAATATATATATATATATATATAGATATGAATAAAAAATAAGATATAGATAGATATAGATAGATAATAAATAAATATTTAGATAGAGATGATAGATAGAAGAAATAGATACATATAGATATAGATATAGATAGATAGAGATAGAGATAGATAATAGATGAAATGACTGAGATAAATAGATAGATAGATGAATAAAGATATAGATAGATAGATGGAATATAAATAGATAGATAGATAGATGAATAAAAATAGATAGATAGATAGATAGATAGAAGATAGATAGATAGATAAATAAGTTAGATAGATGAATAAAATAAATATGATAGATGAACCTAGATGAGAGATTAGATGTAGAATAAAAAAAAGATAGATATGACAGACAAAATAAGATTGATAGATATGAATTTTTCTCGATGAGATTAATAGATAGATAGATAGATTTTTAAAAGATAGATAGTATGAATAAAATATGGCAGGAATAAAAATAAGTAAGATAGATAACAGCTCCTATTTTTTATTTATTGACAGACAAAATTTTTTTTAATTCTTTTTTTATCTAGCGTAACAGAACAATTTTTTAAAATTTTATCTAGCAAAACAAACACACACACACACGCACACACACACACATCCGCGCACACACGCACACGGAGACACAGACACACACACACGCCAATCCTGAGCAAACAAACAAAAGATGTCAGTTTTAGGTTCGAAAAAATCTTCGTGCCTCCCAAAAACTTACTTTTCAAACTTGACTTATTCTTGATATTTGTTCATAGAGCAATATTAAAAATCCATTTTCTTTTTTCCGTCTTCCCTTCGTACGAATCGAGTTTCTTTTTTACGATATAAACCCCCCCACCCATTAAAAAAAAGAATTTTTATAGTCTATATACATACATTTTATTTCATGTGTGTATATGTGTTTAAATATGATTCTATGCATATATACGAAGGTGCTGAAAAGTTTTTGACTCGACCCATTTCCGAAAATCAGTATTTGGATGTCTAAATATTAAAATATTTATTTATAAAGTGCGTCGAGCTGAAAACTTTGCAGACCCCACTTCACCGGTCAACAATGGCTGTTCTATTTTAATTAAAATAAATTTAATAAAAGCACGGAAACTAAAACGAATAGAAAGAATCCAGGATTTCAAAAATAGTCCCTAACTTAGTCTCCTTCGTTTTTAATTCTTGTCCGAGTGTCGGTCAAAAATTAATACTTGTTCTTCTTTAATTATGGTAGAAACAAAGCAGGGTGACATAAACAGAAAAGCCTGACTATTCCAAATCTAGTTATTCAAAAGTCTGTTCTTTTCTCAATCGTCATCGAACGGCCCCTCAAAGCTAATATTTTTGTTATTTTAATTACAATGATTTAATAGAGAATCCTTTATCCGAAAATCCTTGGGACCGGAAGTGATTCGGTTTTCAGATTTTTTCGGATTTTAGAATACAGGCTATTTAATTTGTATATAACATCTATAAAATAGGGCAGCTTTGGAATCGAACCTGAGCATAAACATGAAATAACTTTATATTTCATAAAACAGCTTATACATACACCCTGAAGGTAGTTTTATATAAATAACATATACCCTAAAAACGGTTTATATAAAATTTAATAAATTTTGTGTATATACAGATATATGTAAGCAAATATATGGATATAGATCCGACAGTATGAAGAAAAATATACAGAAAAAAAAAAAAATCTTAATATGCAATTATGCTGTATTAATGTTAATATAAAGTCAACGTCAGACGTTTCGGTCTAGTAGACCATCTTCAGGACATATTCATTAAACATAATTAAAATTAGAACATATAAAATTCAACATGAAAAGACGATGGACATAAGAGCACAACTAATCCAAACAGATACCTGAAATTTTTATATAAGATCAGCGTTTCGTTTAAATATGATCACGTCGTCGTCACGTGGGCGATGTTGTGAAAACGTATTCGAAGATGATTTCCAAATATTAAAATATTAAAAAAGTCGATTGAACTATTTTATATAAACAGTTCAAGAAATCCCTTCCGTTGATATAGGAATACGCAGAGATCAATAGGTTCTTGAAGTCCTCCACGTTACAAAGCAAATCAAAAATGATTTCAAAATATCAGACAGGCACGATGGAACAATTTAAAAACAGTTCGTTAATAAATCCTTTCCTTACTTGATTAATATATTCTTATATTTTATATATTATATATCTTATATTATATTCTTATATATTATGTCCATCGTCTTTTTCATGTTGAATTTTATATGTTCTAATGTTAATTATGTTTAATGAAAATGTCCTGAAGATGGTCTAAAATAGATCGAAACGTCCGACATTGACTTTATATTAACATTAATACAGCATAATTGCATATTAAGATTTTTGTTTGTTTTTTTTCTGTATATTTTTCTTCATAGAGATATATGTAATGACGTCAGTCATGTAATGCTCACACGGATTTTTAAGTTGTGAAAGATTAACTTAACCTTCCTTTCGCTTTTTTTTTAGTGTTGAGACCTTGTTTGTGGTGAAGTGACTTAAAAATGAATTAGATGATTTACCGCGAGATTTTGTAGGTTGGTATTTTCCTATCTTATAGTCTGTTTTCCGTTGATGCTTGCACTGATGCTTAGGGCAGCAGCTAGATCTTTGGCTAATATTGAGTCGCCTGTATATTTGGCGAAGGATTTTGCGTTGTTCATTTTATATATACAAGAATTCTCTATTCGAAATCCTTGGGACCGGAAGTGATTCGGTTTTCAGATTTTTTCAGATATTGGAATACAGGCTATTTAATTAATACAAATCATCTTTAAAATAGGCCAGCTTGGTAATGGAACCTAAGCATAAACACAATTCCCCTTTACATTTCATAACACAGCTTATACATATATCCTGAAGGTAGTTTTATATAAACAACATATATCCTGAAAGTAGTTTTAAATAAAATTTAATAAATTTTGTGTACATACAAATACAGGTAATGACGCTAGTTATATAATACTCAGGCAGATTTTTAAGCGCTGATGTTAAGATTTAGCGTAAGAATATTCTTTTGTACTTTCTGTGATATATATATATATATATATATATATATATATAGAGAGAGAGAGAGAGAGAGAGAGAGAGAGATTTTCACTTTAACAGATAAATACATATAACAAGAAAATTTCCTGGATTTATAACTTTTCAAAATCCAAACAAAATTCTCACTTGATCGATTTGAACCTATATTCTACTGTCAATAAATATCATAATTAAAAAAAAATCTTCTGGTCTACACATATTTCGTATTAATGTTTGCCTATGTATGGGAAAATTGCGCCATGAAGATGACAATTTGAAATTGTCGAAAGTACTTGGCCTGTGTCTTCTATATGACAATAACACGAATATAAGGATTTTATTATTCAAGGAATTGATAGTAAGTTAATGTCTCATTAAGTCTTGTTAGAGAAGTGATTCCGCCATTAATCACATTAACATTGCTATTTAATTCTTTGTATAAATTATTTTTTATTATATAAAATATAAGGTGCACACTCTAATAAATATATATATGTATGTATGTATGTATAATGCATAAAAGGTTAATGGTCACAGTTGAATCTGACCAGAGAACAGTAGTATTAAAAAGTGCTCAATACACGTGTGAAATAATAAAATAAAAGTAAAAATAACATTTAGAGCTTTTAATTTTAAAAATCAGGAGGTCAGCTACTTTGGTTTCAACCTTACGCAGCGTCCGGGGTATGACGATAAACTACGTCCAACAACAAGGCCTTTGATCAGGAGGTTTTGAGGAGCGTGTAACCACCTCTTAATTGCCGGTGTTCCCAGGTCCATCCTGACCCTGGGTGGTAGCACCTGTTAGGGTCCCAACTATGGGCAAATATTTAACCGCAAAACTGGGTTTAAAACCCTTCAATACATTTTTTGACGAAAAATTATTACCAGCGATAGATGTTCGTAAATGATTATTACCAGCAATAACTTATCAGCAATACATTTTTGAAGAAAAAAAATATTACCAGCAATACATTTTTGAAAAAAAAACAAAAAAAAACAACAAAATTACCAGCTATACATTTCTGAAGGAAAATTGTCGGCATTAAATAAAGTTGATATGCTGTAAATCAAACCAAACCAAACCAATCAAACTTATCTTTATCTTCGTGTGATTTTTATTAACCTCCTATACATATAAACTACCACTTAAAGTATATCTCTACCCCCCTCCATCCTCACTTTTTTTTAAGCGTTTCACCCCAAGGAAGGCGGGAAGCCACGCAAGGGGTTACAGAAGATTTGGAGCAAGATCAGATAGGAGTGATAGAGGAAAGGATGAGGAGAAGGATAGTGGATAGATCAAGGCAACGGGATATGTCGATTAACATTTAATTTGAATAGTTGGAGATTATAGCTATCAGGGAAACTGGAATAGGGAAGGGTGTTGCACAGGCGAGAGGTGCGAGACATGAAGCTATTGGAGTAGAAGAGACGGCTACATTTAGGAGTTTCGACAGTGAAGGGGTGAGAACGGGATGCCAGCCTCGTAGGGCGCTTGAATTCATAAAGTCTGGGAACTGTAAAAAAAAAAATTAAAAATTACAAAATGTATTAGTCAAAATAGACGTCTGCTTTCTTTCATTTTTTTTTTCTAAAGATGCAGCGAGAAAAGTATTTTTTCTTTTTTTCTAATAGAATACAAAGAGACGTTATTTTCTTTTCTCCGGAATGAAAAACGGAAAAACGGATTTTATCACTTTGTAAAAACATAAACAGAAAGAAAGGAATTGTCTTTTATCACCATAAAACTGAATAAAGATTAGCGGGAAAAATTAGCGGGAAAAATTGTGACAACGCGAAATCGATGTCCGAGGAAACTGGATAATTAAGGGACTTTATAGTTTTGCTCACACGTTTTGTTATCAAACTCTATAAAGATGTCGTTTATAAAAAGGGGGTTGCGAAGTCACCTCTTTGTCAGGAGACTTTTATCAGAAACTCATGCCGTCGACTCTTACACAGCTATCTTTATTCAAAGCCGTTCCTTTTCTAAACGGCTAAGGAAATTGCTAGTGTCATGAGGAGAACTTGCAAATCATCACGTGACATTGTTTGAAGAAATTTCGCCATGAGTGATTGATCCATACTTGCATGGCATCCCAAGGAACCATTGAAAGTCATCGTTCGCTTAATTAAGTGTTTATTTCAAACAGAACGTAGACAGATGTTAAGCAAACGGAAGATATTTTTCAATGATTAAACCGAGTGCCCCATTTTGACGTTTTTCTCAATACACAGGAAGTACAATGTTCAAAATGGCGTCAAGAGAGAAGGCAACTAACAAATGATTTGTTCAGAGAAAGTTTCGAGTGTCCTGGAGGTCAGTTAACTTCTCGGCCTACGGGAGATCAAAATGGTCAGCATTTTTCATCTATTCATTCTAATGACATGTTACGTTTTCATAGAAACCCTTTAGATGCTGTCTGTTTTTATGAGTGTAGTTCAGCGATTACAAATCTATACAAATATTATGTGTGTGTCCGTCCAAAGATCAAGCTCAAAGGAAAAGGCACACGTTTTTACATGCTGTTTATTTTTGTGAGAGTCGTTCAGCGATTACAAATC
>CAHIKZ030001223.1:495000-512500 GCA_903632075.3 Acanthosepion pharaonis
CTGAAAAACTAGGTCACAATCTCACATCAATCCAACTATATATATATATATATATATATATATATATATATATATATATATATTTACTTATATGGATATAAGTTTGTAACCCTCTGCTTCACCTTCTGCGATCATCAGACAAACTGATGATGGAAAAATCGTGTAACTCAGGGTTACAAACTCATATCTATACAACTGTATATGTAAGCCCTATCACTGATAATGTACCACGCATATATATATATATTATATATAGATAATACATCTAGAAAAATATATATATATATATATATATATATATATATATATATATATGTTATATGTCCTCATTATAATGATTGCCACAAACAATACATTGGAGAAACGTCAAGAAATTTAAATAATTATATATGAACTCAAAAGGGATATTTTACAAAACATCTCATTATAAGCATTACTTACTTCCCAAAACAAGACTGACCGCAATTCTGTTAAAAAATGCTGCTTTAATTGAAAGAAAAAAAAATGTCACTGAAACGAAAATGTATAGAAAGTGCTTTAATTGCTAGATCACCGACAGTAAATCTGCGTCCAGCTCCTTACAACGCTTACCTATTCTTGCTAGATCTTCTGCTATCAGAATGTGAGATATTTACAAAACAAAAGTTATTGAGACATAAACAAAACGAATCTATCGTCTTGATTATATACTCAAACCAGATAAAAAATGGAAGAATTCGTTTTTAAATTTAAAATTCCTCAGTTTGTTCATATCTATGTAGTTCTGTATCTGTCTATATTTCTGAGATGAGGTATCATGTACACTATTTACATTGCTCGGACTATCATCCTCATCTTTGTTGCCATATTTATCACAACGTAATATATATATATATATATTTATATTTATCTATCTATCTATCTATATATATTTTACATTTTTCCATTTTCATATATATATATATATATATATATATATATATATATATATATATATATATATATATATATATATATATATAAATTCCCAAGAGGATAGAATCCAAGTAGAAACACAATATCCCAATTTTTGGATTTGGAGGTTCGATGAATTGGATCGTGATTACGATTCCAATGTAATAAATTATAACCATGAAATATTAGTGTTTGAGCCTTATTATATATATATATATATATATATATATATATATATATATATATATATATATATATATATTGTCATCCCAGACAGACTGTTTCGCTGTATCAGACTGAATTGGCGTCAGTCGGGGATTTTACCACTAAGCCGTTGGCGCACGGCAGGATTGAAGGTGAATTTTAAGTGTATTTATTTTAGATAAACACGCAGTGACTGAGAACTCAATTCGATTTACTGAAGAGTCTTGCATTATTAGCCGTCTCTGTTTACAAACTCACACTTCCTCGCCAGAGAGCTGAACCGAAATAAATATGTATGTTCTTGTGTATAAATTTTTTCATGTGCTTATATATCTTTTTTTTCTTTCTTTACGTATATATATATATATATATATATATATATATATATATATATATATATATATATATATATATATATATAAATGTATATATAAAGTGTAAAAGGAAAGGAAACTTGTCTCAGTCGAAACTCGTCGACTAATCTAATTTTCTGTCTTTACTCACAATGTCCTTTTACAGATACACTTTATCTGAAATTTTACACACACACACACACACACATATATATATAGATAGATAGATAGATAGATAGATAGATAGATAGCTAGCTAAATCTAGGATATTAATTAAAATCATAATCAGTAAACAGTGTCATCACAAGCAAAATATAATTTACAATAGAACATATGCGTATACTTATACATACAAACACATAATCATATATATATATATATATATATATATATATATATATATATATATATATATATATATATATATATGCGTTTGTGTGCGTCTCAATAAATATTTATAATTGCTCTAATTAAATTCGTGCATACAGCTTGAGGGAATTTTATTGTCAAAAAATGCCATCTCCTTTTCTTCCCGGCATCTTCTCCATAGCAAAGAAATGGCAAATCGCGTCATGTCATTGGATATTGTCGAAATAATTGTTACGACAACGTAGCCAGATGTGTGAAACATTTTATCAAACGTCTACGCCCAAAGATACACAAAGGACAAGATGATAAGAACTGAAACTTAGATACTTCGAAAATAATGCATCTGATATATATATATATATATATATATATATATATATATATATATATATATATATATATTTAAAAAATCAGGAGGTCAGTTGAATCCGCGTACTTTACATTATCCTCAGGCGATTTTTATCACCTGCCGTCTTAACGCTTCATTTTTTTTTTTTTACTGATTATGAAATTTCCGTATCTAAAGAAACTTTTAAATCAGAAATACAAGTTTTTAAATCTTTGTTTACATATTAAAAAAATTGCCTTAAAACCCATATGAGGCTGGATAAAAAAAAAGTATGTACATTTCAACTAAACTTCCACCGATACATTTCTTCATCTTCTTCTTCTTCTTCTTCTTCTTCTTCTTCTTTGTTCTCCTTCTACTTCTTCCTTCTTCTTGCTTCTTCTACTCCTTCCTCTTCGTCTTTCTTCTTCTTCTTCTTCTTCTTCTTCTTCTTCTTCTTCTTCTTCTCTTCCTCCTCCTCCTCTTTTTCTTCTTACTTCTCCTTTTTTTTCTTACTCTTCTTTTTCTTTCTCCTTCTTTTCCTTCTGCTACTTTTTCCTCCTCTTCTTCTTCCTCTTCTTCTTCTTCTTCCTTCTCCTTTTTTCCTCCTCCTTCTTCTTCTTCTTCTTCTTCCTTTTTCTTCTTCTTCCTTCTCCTTTTTCTTCTTCTTCTTCCTCCCCTTCTTCTTCCTTCTCCTCCTCCTTTTTCTTCTCGTTACTCTTCTTTTTCTTTCTTCTTCTTCTTCTTCTTCTTCTTCCTTCTTCTACCTCTTCCTCCTCTTCTTCTTTCTCCTTTTTCTTCTTCCTTTTTTCTTCTTCTTCCTTCTCCTCCTCCTTTTTTCTTCTCCTTACTCTTCTTTTTCTTTATTCTTCTTCCTTCTTCTACTTCTTCCTCCTCTTCTTCTTTCTCCGTTTTCTTTTTCCTTTTTTCTTCTTCCTTCTCCTTTTTCTTCTTCTTCTTCTTCTTCTTCTTCTTCTTCTTCCTTTTTCCTCTTCTTCCTTCTCCTCCTCCTTTTTTCTTCTCCTTACTCTTCTTTTTTTTCTTCTTCTTCCTTTTTCTACTTCTTCCTCCTCCTCTTCTTCTTTTTCTTCCTTTTTTCTTCTTCTTCTTACTTCTTTTTCTTCTTCTTATTCTTCTTTCTTCTTCTTCTTCCTTCTTACCATAATACAAAATTCATAAATTTTGAACTTTAGCGTTGCGACTCGCACGTTCCGAGATTGTACAACTGTCAATAAATAGCACCTTCTTAAAAAACATCTTTCGGTCAACAGCATGAAACAGACTGTCGCCTCTAAGTGTTGACTTCTATATTTACACACGCTCTATCTCTGATTTTGAGCACTTTATCCCATAAATATAGCACATCTTAAGACTATATTTCTTCACACACACACACACACATATATATATATATATTATGACATGGAAAAAGTCCGACAATTATTTTAAGACCTATTTATGTTTATACATTCTTTTTATAGATACAAATATAATGCTCTGTTTATAATAAACAGTATCAAACAAAATTTACCGGCCTAAATGCCCGAGAGATTTTCATAGAAAATATTCGTCCTCCGACAGGATTCGAACCTGTATCCTATACGGAACCGTCATATAGCCTGACGTGCCTTAACCGATTTAGCCACAGAGGAGCGTGTCAGTTAGCAAGGTCGATTTTACTGTTTTTAAGCTACAATCTTCCATAATTTTCTCTCGTACATTCGTAATTGCTCGATGCGTATCCAAATGTAAATAAATGACGCCACACATTATGAAATGGACAAATCCGACAGTTATTTTAAGACATTTTTTTATGTTTATTCATTCCTTTTACAGATACAAATATTTAAGTAAATGCTCTGTTTTATAATAAACAGTATTAAACAACATTTACCGGCCTGAATGTCCGAGAAATTTTCATAGAAAATATATTCCTGTCGGAGGACGAATATTTTCTATGAAATTTCTCGGATATTCAGGCCGGTAAATGTTATATATATATATAAGTTTTTTGTATTACAAAATTTAAGGATAGCGAGGAATGAGCATGATTTATATGGTATTTTAATGTATATTTTAAAAAGTTAAAAAAGAAATTCATTTCTGGGATATAAAAAATAAATGTAAATTTAATTGATATTAATGATAACTAATGAAAGGAAAGGAAAAAAAATATGAATTTCAAGAAAGTTAAAGTCCAATAACATTCACACTCAGTGAGCATTCCCTCTGTTTACGGAGGAAAGGCCTACGGGATCTGATATACAAGAACTCTAGACCCTTGAGGTGATATGAGAAGTGGGACCTCGATAATATAAAAAAACCCAGTCCACTCTAAAATCAAAGAGACAATTTCTAATATTTATAACATTTTCTGAAATTGAAGAGCCATATATATATATACATATATATATATATATATATATATATATATATATATATATATATATATATATATATGTGTGTGTGTGTGTGTGTGTGTGTGTGTGTGTGCGTGCGTGTGCGCGTGTGTGTGTATGAATTGGGATTGGATACAGATAACTATGGATCGACATCTGACTTTGAGAAATATGAAACGTACATATATATATATATATATATATATATATATATATATATATATATATATATATATATATGTACATATATATATATATGTATATATATATATATATATATATGTATATATATATATATGTATATATGTATGAATATTTATATATGTACATATATATATATATATATATATATATATATATATATATATATATATATATATATATACATATATATATACATATATATATATGTGTGTATTTAAAGATATTTTTTTGTCGGTACAAAATTTAATGATCGAAATAAAAAGTGTAAAATTTAATATTACAAGACATATTAAAACAATATTAAATAATAAAAAAACTCAACAACAAGGGGTAGGGGGAAGCAACAGGTTTCGCTCCCGCTCTTCAGGCTTCCACGGGAGATTCAAAATTAAAACAGAGAAAGGTACAATCAGAATAGGTGGAAAAAAATGCACATATGTACATATATATACCTGTATATATGCAAGAATGAACTAGAGGCAGATGACAGCGAGTCCCAGCAAACACTCACGTTGTTTGCACAAAGAAGGCTTGCAGGACCCGATGTAAAGCGCCTCCAGAACCTTCAGATGAAATACAGAGTGTGACCGGGCCAACACGGTGAACCAGTCGACACTAAATTTGGAAGCACAATCTCTGCTATTTAATAGATGTTCGCATATGGCGGAACTGTAGGTGTTCGGGACGAGTCCATTCAAAGGCAAGGTGTGGTTTCTGATTTTAGAAGGAACGTGCTGCTTTATTCTAATGTCTAAGCGCTGAGTTGTTCTCCTTATGTGGTTGGCTCCGCAACTACAAACGTATTTGTAAACAATTGAATTAATATGGTGGGAGGAGAACGTCTTTACACGCAGATCGAAACATAGGCCGAGTTTGAAAAATAATCCGAACTTCAGCAGAGAAAAGCAGCAGCGAACCTTGATGAAATTTGCTTGGCTATTTTGTCACATTTGGTACCAATCCAGGGTAATCTAAGGTAAACAGGGCATTTTTTTTATTTCGATCATATATATATATATATATATATATATATATATATATATATCTTACTTATTATAAAACGCAGAGTCTGTGTGTGTGTGTGTGTGTGTGTGTGTGTCTGTATGTTTATATATTGGATCGGATTTGATTCAACCGATTTCAACAAAACTTCACAGGACTACGTAAAATTACCTTGCGGTGGTTCTGACAGCGCCAAAAATTGGAAAAACACAATTGTTTTTGCACGAAATCAATTTGAAAACACGATTAAGAGGCATCGCTGAATGAAAGGGGGACAACTCATATCGAGTTATACTTATTATAAAACCCAGGTTGTTTGTTGTGTGTGTGTGTGTGTGTGTGTGTGTGTGTGTGTGTGTGTGTGTGTGTTCGTTTATATATGGATCGGATTTCAACAAAACTTCACTTTTTTTTTTGGCAGGTAGTGTTTCTTATTGTCTTGCATACTTTTTTCTTTATTTTTACATTCAGAATGCTTTAAAAATTCCATTTACAAGACAATTGTTTATAATAAAATTGTATTCAATCGGTAGACTCATAACGATTGAAAACAAGGTTAGAGAGAGCGAACATCATCTTACTTATTATAAAACGCAGAGTGTGTGTGTACATTTATATATTGGATCGGATTTCCTACATTTTTCAACTGATTTCAACAAAACTTCTCAGTATATATATATATCTTACTTATTATAAAACGCAGAGTCTGTGTGTGTGTGTGTGTGTGTGTGTGTCTCTATGTTTATATATTGGATCGGATTTGATTCAACCGATTTCAACAAAACTTCTCAGGACTACGTAAAATTACCTTGCGGTGGTTCTGACAGCGCCCCAAATTGGAAAAACACAATTGTTTTTGCACGAAATCAATTTGAAAACACGATAAAACACGATTCTGTCGCCAGAATGAAAGTGGGACAACTCATATCGAGTTATACTTATTATAAAACCCAGGTTGTTTGCGTGTGTTCGTTTATATATGGGATCGGATTTCCTACATTTTTCAACCGATTTCAACAAAACTTCACTTTTTTTTGGCAGGTAGTGTTGAAAAATTGTCTTGTACACTTTTCTTTATTTTTACATTCAGAATGCTTTAAAAATTCCATTTACAAGACAATTGTTTATAATAAAATTCTATTCAATCGGTAGACTCATAACGATTGAAAACAATGTTTTTGTTTGAGTTTGGGTTTGACCAATTCGTAAAAAAAAAAGAAAAGAAGAAAAAACAAACAAAAAACAAAAAAAAAACTAATTAAGACATGCGTGTC
This sequence comes from Acanthosepion pharaonis, assembly GCA_903632075.3. Lineage (NCBI taxonomy): Eukaryota > Metazoa > Mollusca > Cephalopoda > Sepiida > Sepiidae > Acanthosepion > Acanthosepion pharaonis. The sequence continues at coordinate 502,067 of CAHIKZ030001223.1, forward strand.
CGTCAACCTTAAACAATAATCTTTGTCAATTTTATTTTTCAGTCTTTATGATGGTCGATACTTGATCTATCTCTTACTGTTACATCCCTGGGCAACGCCGGGCTCTACATTAGTATATATATATATATATGTGAAAAAAGTGTGTATATAAATATAAATAAATATATATATATATATATATAATTATTTATATATTATATGCGCGGTACTTATTAGAAAGCGCTCAATCTGACGATCGCTAAAGCGTGAAACCCAGGGTCACAAACTCACAGCTATCCAACTAAAATATATATATATATATATATATATATATATATCGCTTTTTTATCAAAGCTTCATCAGAGAATGTGATATGGGAAATAATTTATGCCATTTTATTTTTGTGTTAAGCAGACTTCGCGTGCATTTGACTTGTCAAGCAGCCTTCGTGTGTATTATATATTTGTAAGTGTATCAAATCTAGTTTGTCTATGCGAGATTCAGACGATGATATACATATATGTATGTGTGTGTGTTGGATGGGAGGCGTCTAGTTGACATTATTTTTTCGTTACAGACGAAGAAAAGAGTGCTGGATTACTATGATGTATTCATCCTCTTAAATTGCATTGCTTGGTGGACAATTTTTCCACGAAAACTAGACGAAACAGAAAGGTGGTTCTCCTGAAGGATAGTGAGAATTCCATACATGGTGGGAGTATGCAACACGACAGTCTTAAAGAAAGTGTCAACAGAAATAACATTTATACCCGGAATTAGGAAAAGCCATGAGGAAGGACGGCATGGAAAACTAAACCTCAGGAGGCTTTTTGAAGACAAGACAGATAAGGGGAGGGGCAGTGGGCACTTTACCTGACGTCTTTGAGTGAATGGATGGTGTAATGGGGTCCTTAACAAAGTGATTTTCATCCGATAGGAAATTGTGGAGCGCCATGATCACCTATGTCCTGAAAGGAAGCGGCACATAGAAGAAGAAAAATATATTTCGATTTCTGAGACGAGGTTTGGTAATTATTTACATGGTTCGGACTGTTGTACTCATCTTTGTTGCCATATTCACGACGTTTCGGCTGTTGTACTCAGGCCTTCTTCAGGCGATTGGAATTTCGAACTGACTCTTTGATTTCGTCCACCGCAGTAGATTGTTCTAGTTCCACAAGCCATGCCTCTTCCGTATGTCTTAGTTGTCTCCCTTTAACTCAGCTCTCTAGGATTTTTTTGTTTTTTTCGCCACTGTAGTAGCCAGTTATTGAACTAACAATACTTTGGGTCAAGTCACTGGATCCAACCAACACTTTTACCCATAGGGCCATGTGTCCCTGATATTAAATAGTAATCACCTATTTTATGTCATATCTTTTACACACAGCTATATATTGTTACACATACTTAAGACAATAATAATAATAATAATAAGGGAATTAATTCAGTTCGAATTGTTTTATAAATCTACAAAAAAGTCTTCAATGATACCCGGAAACTGCAGAAGACTAGATGACGATTTACATCAAAGAGTATGAAAGAAATAGGAAACTCTGTCCATGTCTATATATCAAAGATGAGGTATTACGTACACTATTTACATTATTCAGACTATTGTCCTCATCTTTGTTGCCATATTTATCACAACGTTTCGGTCTTTCAGTATTTGTCTATATTTCTGAGATGAGGTATTATGTACACTATTTACATTATTCGGACTATTGTCCTCATCTTTGTTGCCATATTTATCACAACTTTTCGGCCTTTCAGTATCTGTCTATATTACTGAGATGAGGTATTATGTACATTATTTACATTATTCGGACTATTGTCCTCATCTTTGTTTCCATATTTATCACAACGTTTCGGCCTTTCAGTATCTATATTTCTGAGATGAGGTATTATGTACATTATTTACATTATTCGGACTATTGTCCTTATCTTTGTTGCCATATTTATCACAACGTTTCGGCCTTTCAGTATCTGTCGATATTTCTGAGCTGAGGTATTATGTACACTATTTACATTATTCGGACTATTGTCCTCATCTTTGTTGCCATATTTATTACAACGTTTCGATCTTTCAGTATCTGTCTATATTTCTGAGATGAGGTATTATGTATACTATTTACATTATTCGGATTATTATCCTCATATGCGTCGGCATATTTATTTAATATGGCGACAAAGATGATGACAATAGTCCGAATAATGTAAATACTATAGGAAACTCTATTTAGTAATAAAGGTAGCCAACAAATTCGAAATGGGGATTTAAGTGAAGTAGTGCAAATAAACCATAAGACAACTACTACAGAGACGTAGAACCTACAAAAGAAAGCAAATGCAATGTGCCAAATGTAAGAACGGTAGAAAGATACGTCCCTCCAGGGTCAATACCTTACTTGTACCAAACTAGTCAGTGGTTAAATTGTTTACGGGTTAAAAGCTGAAACCGATGGTTTTATTCTTGCAGCACAGGACCAATGTTTGCTAACTAGAAATTCCCAAGCAGACATACTGAAAAAAACTGGGATAACTCGAAAAGCAGATTCTTTGATAAATGTCCCCAAATAACTGACCATCTTGTATCAGGTTGCATAGTGTTAGCAAGAAATGAGTATAAAACACGGCATGATAGTGTGCAATACTGGCACCGGGAAATATGCACGTTTTACGGAAAGGTAACTGTAAGAAACTGGTATGAACACCACCTAGACCCGGTCACAGGGTGAAGAAATGCAGATAAACCATATTACACCTAGTGCAGCGGCAAAGAACCTAGCGAAGATGTTAAAAGCAAATGCAATTGACCAAATGCAGAAACGATAGCAATATAATTCCCTTCAGATTCAATACTATGCCCGTACCAAACTAGCAGTTAAAAGCTGAAACCGAAGGTTTTATTCTTGCAGCACAGGATCAATGCTTGCTAACTAGAAATCACCAAGAACAAATACTGAAAATTGTGTTAACCCTAAATACAGATTCTTTGATAAATGTCCCCAAATAACTGACCATCTTGTATCAGGTTGCATAGTGTTAGCAAGAATTGAATATAAAACACGGCATGATAGTGTGCAATACTGGCACCGGGAAATATGCACATTTTACGGAAAGTTAACTGCAAGAAACTGGTATGAACATCACCCAGAGCCGATTACAGGGCGAAGAAATGCAACTAAAACATAATACACCGACTGCAACTGCAAAAACCTTAAAAAAGAAAGCAAAGGCAAATGGACTAGATCAAATATAGAAACGATGGTAAGATAAACCTCTTCACTGTTAATATTCTGCCCTTCCCAAACAAGCTGATGTAGACAAAAACCCGGACCCATTGGTGGCTACGTAGTGCAGGGTTAAAAGCTAAAACCAAAGGTTTTACTCTTGCTCAACAGGACCAATGCTTACTAACTGGAAATTAGCAAGGACACATACTGAAAAATTCTGTTATCCCAAAATGCAGATTCTGTGATAAATATCCACAAACAATTGATCGTTTTTATCAGGCTGCACGGTATTCACCCACTGAATATAAAACCTGGCATGAAAGAGTGTGCCAATATCTGCATTGGAAAATCTGCAAGTTTTACGAAAACTGCAAGAAATTTGGTATGAGCACCAACCAGACGCGATTACAGACATAGGCCCTGTAATAATTTTATGAATGAAAGCTAATAGTCCAGATATCGTTATTAGAGACCGTAAAAACAAAATGTGTCTCCTCATTGACATAGCAGTCCTTGCAGGCTACAATGTATTTTTGAAGATCTTCAAATATCTATCAAATCACAAGGACCTTTAAATGGAAATCTCAAAATGGCGGTGCATGAGGACATGAACAATTTCTGTTAGAGTTGGAACCCGAGGATTGATTGGAAAAGATTGGAAGGCAACAGCAAGAAACAAGTAATAAACATCATCCAGACCCGATTACGGTTAGAGGATCTAGAACAATTTTATGGGACTTTACAATACAGACAGAACAATGAAAGCTAATCGCCCAGATATCGTAATCAAACACGGCGACAAAGAATGTGCTTTCTTATTGAAATAGCAGTCCCCGCAGACTGTCATGTATCTTTGAAGATCTTCAAAAACTACCAAAATATATGGATCTTGAAATAGAAATCTAATAATGGGAACATCGATAATTCCAGTTGTAGCTGGAACACTCGGATTGATTGGAAAACGTCCCGAGAGATTCACTTAAGGGATTCCTGGTAGCCCATGCCTTAAAGAAATACAAAATATTTTACTCACAAGTAGAGCTACCACCAGGCGAAGGGCTTTATCGATGTAAAATGCCTGTGATTTTAAATTTTAAATTATCTTTTATCTTTTTATTACAAAAACGTTCAGTGGAAAATGTCAAGATGCTATTTCTGATCTTAGGTCACTGCTTGTGACCCGGGGGGGGGGAAATGTGTATAGAGCAGAACTCAAAGGGAATCAGAAAATAATAATAATGTAAATAAATAATGTAAATGCACTGAGGTTACACCACGAGTGGCTCACGTGGCTTCTGATCTTAACTGATTGACACTATTAAGATTTACGTTTTTTCCTTGGTGAATATAGATGGGCTACACGAAATATCCGGTTCAAGATCACTAATTTGAGTGTCAGTTATCCGAGCCAAACCAGTTGGGTGTGTTCCCTAGGGGGTGACGGACTGCATATCTCTGTTTCATTATTATTGTTAGTGTGTGTACATGTGTGTGTGTGTGTTTGTGTGTGTGTGTATGTGTGTGTGTGTGTATATATGAGTGTTGGCTCACTTGTCAAATTCCGTTGCACAATGAGAGGAAGAATGAATAAATAAAATAAAATAAATTATTATTATTATTATTATTAAGTAAAGAGGAAAGGAGAAAGACTGTACTCTCATCGTAATAGTGGTGATGGTGTTAGTCCTGCCATTATTATTATTATTAATATTAAGAAAAGAGAGAAAAGGAGAAAGACTGCACTCTCATCGTGGTAATGGTGATGGTGTTAGACCTGCCATTATTATTATTATTATTATTATTAAGTAAGGAGAGGAAAGGAGAAAGACTGTACTCTCATCGTAGTAGTAGTGATGGTGTTAGACCTCCATTATTATTATTATTATTATTAAGTAAAGAGAAGAAAAGAGAAAGACTGTACTCATCTGAGTAGAGGTGATGGTGTTAGACCTGCCATTATTATTATTATTATTATTATTATTAAGTAAAGAGAGGAAAGGAGAAAGACTGTACTCTCATCGTAGTAGTGGTGATGGTGTTAGACCTGCCATTATTATTATTATTATTACTAGCAGCATGGCCCAGCGTTGCTCGTGCTTGATTCAAAAATCGTACGACTCATACAGCAATCGCTATCACTTGACTTAAAATATTTTTGCCCTTCCTTGCCTTTAAAGGAGTGCCCTTTGCCGTGCTGATGTTGCTACACGCCTTACTTCTTGCCTATCTCACACTGCGAATTTTTTCTAAGCTCTATACTAAACATTAAATCTGTTACGAAAAAAGAACTAAACAAAATGAACACAAAACGATCAGCTTTAAAAAAGGACTCGTAACTGGAAAAACCGAATGAAAAAAGAATGTTTACAACAAATACTTTTTTCACACCCAACCCAGTTCTGCGGAATCAGAATCAACGTTGAGTTTAAGCAATCGAATGAGCCAACTGGAGTAAAGTGCCATGCAGATTTAAATTTTTCCCATTTGTGACGAATGCAGCTATCGATTTTTTTGCATGCTAGCATACTAGCTAACATTCGTATCAGTCAGCTGTTGGCTCTCACGCTGGCCAGTAGAAAATGGCCGAAAACTACATGAAAACTGCCGTAGAAGAATGAAAAAATCGATTCTTTCCACTATCGATGGGAGTTGGGAAATGCAAAGTCGGTTTTGGCCTTCCCGCTAACTTGGGACATGTGCATGTAAATTTTGGTGCAAATCCGTCGAAAATTGCGGCCGTACATTCGTTACACACACACACACACACACACACACACACACGCACACACACACACACACACACACATATCCTGCCTTTTATAGAGAGAGATTATTATTATTATTTTATTTCCTTTGAAAAATGTTCTCTACTAAAATTTCCCAACCTGAGACCTAACGTCAGAAATGGCATCATGATATTTTTCACTGAACATTTAGACAAAATTTTCAAAAATAAAACAAAGGTCACCTATATTTTAGGTAGATAAAGCTCTTCGTAATGTGCAATGTTAGTGCAATGTTTTGTATTTCTTTAAGGCATGGGCTTCCAGGAATCCCTTCAATGAGTCTACTGGAACATTTTGTTATTGAGTTATTGATGTCTTCATGTGCTACAATTTTAGATTTCCACTTCAAGAGCCTTGTATTTTGATAGTTTGTTTTTTTTAAAGATCTTCAAAGATACATTACAATCTGCAGGGACTACCATGCCAATAAGAAATTACATTCTGTTTTTGTGGTCTTTGATCACGATGTCTGGGCGATTAGCATTGATTGTTCTTTCTGTGTGTATTGGAAAGTCCCATAAAATTGTCACAGGTCCGATCTCCATAACCGGGTCTGGGTGGTGTTGATAGAACTTTCTTGCAGTTTCCTTTCCGTCAAAGTTGCATATTTTCCAATGTCATGGCGGGTTTTATATTAAGTGAGTGCTAACACCGTGTAACCTGATACAAGATGGTCAATTGTTTCCGCATATTTATCAGAGAATCTGCATTTGGGGTTAACACAATTATTATTATTATTATTATTATACACGTATATATGTATACTTATATGAAAGTCACTTTTTCTGTGCTTATGTGTTCTGTCTGCTTCCATCTACTTTCAGACTTTCTTGTTGCTTACTCGCTCCATTAGAATATATATATATATATATATATATATATATATATATATATATATATATATATATATATATATATATATATATATATACACAACTGTCTTTTAGCGATAAATGGAGAGACAGAAATTTGATTGAAAAGAAATATTTCAAAATGTTTATCTATACGCTGATAAGTGGACATATTTTTAGAGGCTTGATAAGGACTACTTGTTTATTTTAAGGTATTCACTTTTAAAAGCCCAGCAGGCTGCTTTGTCAATTGCTCGTAAATGCCGGTTTACACACGCACAAACACACAGATATATATATATATATATATATATATATATATATATATATATAATTCTTATTGTTGGCGAATATCTGCTAATTAGTTTCAGCTGAATACGTTAGAATTTTTTAAAAACACAACAGAAACCAGATATGCAATCGTGAAAGGCCAGATTCGTCTCCCCACTCGCCACCCATCCAGTTACTTTAAGCAAATTCAATGCTTTTGTCGTTCATTTTAAACTTTGAATCCAAACACGAGATAGCTATTGAAACCAAATTGGATTGTTTGTTTTTATTTTGCTTGTTTCATTTCGAACAATTCAAATTAGCGTTTCATTGCCGGCGTTCGACCACCCGCCTTCACCACCGCAAAAGGCGGAGGCTGGCTCAAATAAATCTCAGATGTATAATATTTTGCAAGTAATCAATTCTTGTGTATGAAAATGTTTAAGACGTTCTCAGACGTTAATATTAAGAACCCCGCACCTGCACACTAACCATTTTAGCAATGTCCGTAAAAGCATCTAGATTTATATCAAGAACCAATTCCAGAGACTTTATTTAAATTAGCAATCTCTCAAGATATGTCTAACTGCGCATGCGTTAAGTGAGAGTCACCCATTTTGTTAAAATGTCGTCAGTTAGACACCATTGAATGAGAATAGGTACTGAGAGACAGTCACATATATAAAGACCGTGCGAGATATATTCACATTTCTCTATGCCTATTTTTTCTTCTTCAAACTAGCCTTGATCCCCAATGAGGGTTCATGCTTTGAACGTCTGTAAGGATGGTCACGAAGTTAAGCAACATAGAGCTTGGTCAGTAGCTAGATGGGTGACCGTTTCCGAAAACCAGATTCTATAAGCTTGGATATGCGAGTGGTATGGCTTACGGCAAGATCACGTTGAAACATCGGTTCCAGTTCGATGACGGAAGTTAAGCAACATCGAGCTTGGTCAGTAGCTAGATGGGTGACCGCTTGAGAATACCAAGTGCTGGTATTTTTTAATTTAAATTCAATAATTTTAACGTATTCCTTCATTGATGGCACGATGGTATAATGGATTACGCCTCGAATTGAGGAATCGGAGATCCAATGCTAATACCTTTGGAAAAAGATATGAACCCAACTCTTCTTCCCAGGCTGACTGAGTTCTATAGCCTTATTTGGGAATTCAAGATTTGCCCATAGCAGAGACCCTAACAGGTGCTACGACTCCAGGTCAGGGTGAACCTAGAAATACCGGAAATTAAGAAGTGGTTCCAAGTTGTCCAAAGCTAACCAATCCGTTGTAGCTTATCGTCATACCCAGGATAAGGCTTTAAATAAATCATAAAGGGTTGATAAGCCGTAAAAGAATCAATCGATATTTGATTTGCAACTAGCCTAGGAGAATTATTTTAAAGCTCTGGTCTGAAGGAAGCGACAGAAACTTCTATCTTTCACTCTTTTGTTAAATTCATCCCACGCTAATGCTGGGGTGGCTTCATACTTAACTGCAGCACACACACACACACACACACACACACACACGCACACACACACACACACACACACACACACATATATATATATATATATATATATATATATATATATATATATATATATAACTTCGATCTAATGAGACTTATTGGTCGAAATAAATCATGATTTATTACCGTATTTTTCTGATATGCTAAGCTTTTCCTTGACGTATATCATAGTGCTCTCTATTGACGTCTGTAAGTTTTTAATATTTATATAAAAAACACACTTTTCACTTACGGATCTGATATTATCTATCTATCTATCTATCTATCTATAAAATATATATATATATATATATATATATATATATATATATATATATATATATATATATATGTGTGTGTGTGTGTGTGTGTTTGTATATACCTACGTTTGGGTACGACTTAGGTTTCGTTGTTTTATATATATATATATATATATATATATATATATATATATATATATAGAGAGAGAGAGAGAGAGAGAGAGAGAGAGAGAGGGAGGGAGGGAGAGAGAGAGTGCGAAATGGTGAGAGAGACACTAGGAGAAAAGAGAAATATGAAATGGTTATAAATCTAACATGTTTCGCTTTTTTATTAAGACTTCATCAGAAAATAAAATAGGAGTGGAAAATGGAAATTCTGCTGATTTTATTTTAGTCTTGTTTTATTTTAATTGTTTAAGCAGAACTCAGCGCATATGTATATATATATATATATATATATATATATATATATATATATGAAAATTTCTCCGATTTAATCGGTAGAAGACAATATTTATGAATAAAATGAGAATAGGAAAACTGGTAATTGCTGACGCGTTTCGTCCAATGTAGACTTTATCAAAGCAAAAATACGAAAAAAAAAATATTTTGCTTTGATTAAGTCCACATTGGACGAAACGCGTCAGCAATTACTAGTTTTCTATTCGTTTTTATTCATAAATATATATATATTTTATATATATATATATATATATATATATATAAACAATGTTTAGATGTACAGATATAATCTGTATACTCTTTTAAAAACAAGGAATTTATTAATGGTAATAGTCCCTAAGGCCCTTTCTCATTAAGAGAAAATCGTTGGAAAAATTGATAAATTAAACGAAAAGAACAACAACGAAAATGAAGATCAAAATAAATAAGGGGGAAAACACGCTAAAATCAATAACATATAAGTATATATATACTTATAACGAAGGGAGGGGAAATCACGTGTAAATAATTACCGAGGGTCAGTTAAAATAAAATACCCCCCAACAAATTAAGGGACTTCACAAAGTCCTTCTGCCGGCAAAGAGAAGGTTTCCGTAATCCTATCCAGATTGATTCCAAAATCTTCAAATGATTATTGGAACCAGCTATGGGAATAATTTTGAATCACTCTTTCGTATACGACTTGGCACAGGTTATATTCTCTACTAGGTGTTGAGCAATAACCGATTCCATATTTGTAGAGGGAAGATAACATAATATCTATTTTGCCATGCCATATTTTAGAAGGTACATGTTGATTAATTCTTGTTTCCAAATGCAAGGTTGTACGCCCCACATAACCAGCAGCGCCCTGGCAATTAAATTCATATACCAAATTGCTTAATTTCATGTAGGGCAATTCATTCTTACGAAACGATGGAAACGCAAACCTTGTCCGAAATATATATATATATATATATATATATATATAAGTTCAGAGCAGATAACATTAGAAAGATTTAAGAGTCCCATGAAAATAAGGGGATACAACGTCTAAAAACAAAATATCCAGCCGGGCTAAACCATAAATTTAACAAT
>CAHIKZ030001223.1:520000-525000 GCA_903632075.3 Acanthosepion pharaonis
ACACTCACACGCATATATATATATATATATATATATATATATATATATATATATATATATATGTGTGTGTGTGTATATATATTGGTCTTGTTATAGTGAACATCTTTTAAACTTTCTGTTAATGTGTAAATTTTGTAGTAAACTATATAAGAATATCATCCAATTACTTAAAATTAAAAAAAAAATCAATTATTAAATTCTATATTTTCCTTTGATATCGTTTTCTAAAATCAATTCTCCCGAGAGAGGCGATAATATCACTACGGCACAAGCGACTACTGGGAGTGAAATTGAATGAAAATCTTTATAAGGAACTGGAAACCCAATGCTAAACAAGAAACAAAGGATAAACATCTACCCCTGTTCAAAAGACAGGGGAGGCGTTTGATCTGGACAATAAACAAACCTACCAACTCCTATTGAGAAAAAAAAAACGGTAAATGAAATTTCAGGTTTTGAGCGGAGACTTTAGAAGTATAGAGTTAAAGTAGACTTTAGATGGAACCGGAAACCCAGTCGTAAACAGGGATCAAGGGACTAACCACTTCTCCTGTTCAAAATACTGGGATGTAATTTGACTCGGAAAATAGGCAACCTATCGACTCCTACTGTAACTTCAAAGCTAAATATCATAAAGCCAAGGTTAAGAAATTCGCTGTCTGGAGAGAATTTGGAATCATACATTTTGTTATCCATTGAAAAGGAATTGTTAGATGAATTGGATGTGGAAAGAATTATTGGCAGATTCAAACAATCATCTAGTGAATACAAACGATTGTTCTTAATATAATGGACTGAATGCAATACCCTATCGTGCTTTTGAACTATCCGTTAATGGGTAAATTTAAAAATATCATCCATTTACTTAAAATTAAAGAATTCAATGATAACAGGATAATTATTAATACTCACAGGATACATTCGAGGTAGAAGGAGCAGGTGAAACAGCGAGTAAACTACTTACCGGGTTAAAGATGGAGAGTAAAAGAGCAGAGGTTAATTAGGACAACGCTAAGAGAAAGTCGTGGAGAGCAATGACCATCCTGTCTTAGTAATAAAAAGGAATAAGAACTTTATAAATTTATATGTACACTATAAGTTCATCGAGTGCAATGTGAGAGGAGATTTTCAAAGGAAAATATTATAAAGACAAGATTAAGGAATTTCCGCCTAGTCCTAATCCTGATTAGGTCTGAAATGTTTCCGTATTGAGGGCATTGCCAGACACTTAAGATCGATGCAGTTCCTCTCTTAGATTGGATGCATTCAGTGGATTCAAAGCCTGAAAGGAGGTTTCTAACTGATGAGAAGAAAAAAATCTCTATTGATGTGGTTACATATTGCAGTGAGGTCGACAATGCAGTCAATGTAGTTGATACTTTTCTTAACTAATTGATATGGTAATGGAAATATTAGCCATTTCCCTATAAGGAAACATTTGGCATTCATTGAGCGCGCAACCAGTACCGCTTTCGAGTGAAATTTGAAAATTGCCGCTGCGAGGTAGGCAAAGGAGGTATACAGTTTCTTATTTGCTAATCAATTACTTGGAGTTTTTTGATGACATATATGCCATTATTAAATACGTAAAAATCACTGAAAAACCCTTTTTTAATTATTCAGCTAAAAAGAGAACAGGCTAAAATCGCTTTGTGTCAGCCCCACTATGTCTTCCCAACTGAGCAATGGTGAGAGGAAAAAGATCATTCAGGCCTTCAGTAATGGTACCAACATTCATTCTCTGGCTTCCATCTTTAAAGTTCATTCAGGAACCATTACGAGAACCGTGAAAAAGTTTTAAAAAAAGAGGGAACAGCAGAGAGGAAAACTGGATCAGGAGGTCACAACAGAATGACCGACCATCATTTCAACTTAGAGATAAAGAGATCAATTAGAAAAGATCCAACCCAATCTACAAGACGTTTGGCACTTTAGAAAGAATTTTTAGCTATGACAGTCCAAAAGAGCAGTGAAAAACGAAAATCAAATGAAATCATACATGAAACATGTGAAGCGCCATGTTATTCCAGAACAGAAAGTTAGAAGGTTAGAGAGAGCGAACATCATCTTACTTATTATAAAACGCAGAGTGTGTGTGTACGTTTATATATTGGATCGGATTTCCTACATTTTTCAACTGATTTCAACAAAACTTCTCAGGACTACGTAAAATTTTGCGGTGGTTCTGATAGCGCCCCAAATTGGAAAAAAACACAATTGTTTTTGCACGAAATCAATTGAAAAACACGATAAAACACGATTCTGTCGCCAGAATGAAAGTGGGACAACTCATATCGAGTTTATATTTATTATAAAACCCAGGTTGTTTTGCGTGTGTTCGTTTATATATGGGATCGGATTTCCTACATTTTCAAACCGATTTCAACAAAACTTCACTTTTTTTGGCAGTAGTGTTTCTTATTGTCTTGCACACTTTTTTTTTTTTATTTTTACATTCAGAATGCTTAAAAAATTCCATTTACAAGACAATTGTTTATATAAAAATTCTATTCAATCGGTAGACTCATAACGATTGAAAACAATGTTTTTGTTTGAGTTTGGGTTCGACCAATTCGTAAAAAACTACAACAACAACAAAAAAAATAATTAAGACATGCGTGTCCGTCAACCTTAAACAATAATCTTAGTCAATTTTATTTTTCAGTCTTTATGATGGTCGATACTTGATCTATCTCTTACTGTTACATCCCCGGGCAACGCCGGGCTCTACTGCTAGTCTTGAATAAGTTGAAAAAAATCCTGGAATAATATATATATATATATATACATATATATATATATATATGAAGAAATATAGTCTTAAGGTGTGCTATATTTATGGGAGAAAGTGCTCAATATCAGAGATAGAGCGTAAATATATGAATAAATCATTTAGAGGCGACATCGTTCCATGCTATATGCACTTTGTCAGGCCTGACGATTGCATATAGCATGAAACAAAACTGTCGCCCTAAGTGTTGACTTTCTATGTTCACTTAAATATATATATATATATATATATATATATATATATATATATATATGAACTTGATTTTCAATCCTTCATGAGCTTCCGATCCTTAGCTATAATTAATTAATGATGAACATGTCATTTTCGTTTATGATCGATTTCATCACGATTCTTCGGTTAAGCTTCGAGAGTAATTATACATTCGTATTGTTCAAAGTAGAGTTTAGTAGTGTTATAAAATCTAGGAGAATTCCAGTAAGATAACTTTAATCATTTTTAAGATACAACGGTTCAAACTTAACCTAACAATTCAACAATTTTGCTGTTACACGAGTTGGCCAATTTTGCTGTTACACGAAGCAGTATAAGGAATACAATGGGGGATAATTAAAATGTTTCCTATAAGCCAGATAAATATAGCAGCTAGGTGATTGTAAACTGTAATATTCGAAAAAATATACAGGATTCTTTCAATCAAAGTTAATTTTAGCTATCGATCTTAGGAATTGGCTGTATACAGTTTACATATTCCCAAATCGAACCCGTAGGCCTCGACCGTGGTGATGGAAAGCGGTCGCGTGGCATTACCATTTTCCCTTATCGCTCTTTCCAGTATTGATGGGCCGTTACCTTCCTAACCTTTTGTTTGAAGTAGTGTGGAATATCAATATCTTGATTATGTCATTATTTTCTCTTCCACTTATAAAATCTTTGTCTTAAAACAATTTTTCAAGAAAATAGAATTCTCAAGTCCAGTAGCTGTTATCGCTTTTTCCAGTAGTGATGGGCCGTTTCCTTCCTAACCTTTTGTTTGAAGTAGTGTGGAATATCAATATCTTGATTATGTCATTATTTTCTCTTCCACTTATAAAATCTTTCTCTTAAAACAATTTTTCAAGAAAATAGGATTCTCAAGTCCAGTAGCTGTTATCGCTCTTTCCAGTATTGATGGGCCGTTTCCTTCCTAAACTTTTGTTAGAAGTAGTGTGGAATGTCAACTCAGGGTGTCTGTTATTTGGTACTCTCTTTTATGATTCTGTAGCGCCAGTCCACAATGTTCAAAGGGGGATGATCTTTGTCAAAACTCTCAGGTTTTAGTCACTCAAAGTCTTTTTCACCATTGATCTTAGGTTGAATACAGCTGATAATTTAGATATTTCTGAGAGGGTTTGGCGTCATGCATGACATCCTTACGAATGTCTAGATCTGACGACGCTATTTAAGAATATCACTCGAGTTTTCAGATTAATGTTTCGGTTGTGTAGCAACTTGCGGTATTGGGCGAAACTATCTGTCGCTCCGTTTATTCTGTTTTGTAAAGTTTTAGCTTAAGTCCTATTTCTTTTAACATCTGGTAAATGATGTTGATTTTTTTTTATATTCACGATTATTCTTATCCTAGCTATGAATACCTATGTGGTCTTTGCTATCTCCATCATCATTTTAGGTATATAGTTGTAAACCGTAATATTCGACAGAACTTTTATTGCCATTTTATTGAGAATAAAAAAACTGTTTTGTTTATTTTTTTAATATTTTTTTATATTTATTTATCTGATTGTATCTGACGTCAGGTCATACGTGATCAACTTGACCTCATTTGCTTGAAATTTTAATTATTCATTTGATCATTTTTTTTTGTCAGGTTCGTAATTCTTTGCCTGAAAAGACAGCGAGATGAAGATCTTATCAGAACGTCTTTATTCTCTCTTGCTTCGTCTTATTAAATGATTTCTAGTTCGAATCTCATCACGGCCTAATTTATTGGGTGTTTGGGTACATATTTGACGAACGGCCAACCATTAAATAAAACCAGCCTGTCGGAAGATAATTAAGTGTATAAACATTATTTTGCCAAGCGCTGAGGGAACGAAAGGGTGAAAAACTAATGTTTTATTTTCAAAGATTACGGTTTTACGACCCGATGTAATACGTCTCCGAACAGTTTAGGCAGTCTTCATTTATTCGGGAATAATCAAAGACTCGAAGTGGACAGACACTCCCCGTCTCGCCCAACAGAAACTGTTTT